>VTGD01000038.1:378681-436344 GCA_013406985.1 Calonectria crousiana | reverse complement strand
AACCCCCCCCCCCCCCAAAAAAAAACTTATCTAGATAAATATAGCCATTAAGTTATTATTTGTAATTCATTTCAGCTGGAAATACTAAGATATATGGCCTCTTTACAGGGGCCCCATATAGTAAAGTGACGAACTAGCAATTATTCAAGGGCTGTAGTGTATGCAGGAAATATTTTGCTGGTCATAACATGCAATCACTACTGGAAGCTTTTGTAAATAGATTAGTACTACATCCCCCCAAACCGTTCGGAGGCGAGAGCCATAGAATCGTGGTCCTAGGGATCCGCACTCGTGCTCACGACATTGAACGTTGTTTTCACTGGAGGTAGAAGCGAACGTGATCGGGAAGTATGGCACATATGTCAAGAAGAAACATCGCTGTAGATTATTGGTTTACTAGAGTCTTCCTTTTTTTATGACTACGGCAGAGGGAACACCGCATGCGAAGAAAAAATACCAGTCAAGCTTGCGCTGACATAAATCCCAGCATGACGTCCATGCGATAAACTGGTACAGTTGCGTGTCATCGCCCAAATTCTTTTGAATTTGTGCTTTCAAGAAAATATTTGATTATTAATATTGCTATCCAGGAACCAGTGATCCCATCTTATTTGCCTTTGCCATTGGTATTTTCCATAATTCCAAAGCGATAGAACCTGCCGTCTCCCCCCCAGGCCACAGACTGTCATCATTTCATTTCATTATAATATTGCCCCTTAATTTTGGTTACCACGTCGATGCATATTTATCGCTCAATATTTATCGTTTCGGGCCTGTAGAGCTCGCTCTACTCACGGACCTCAAAAGTGAACCTCTTGGTTTCATGGGCGTTGATTGACCAAAGGAATTACCTGGAGATCCTCTATTTGGAGTGCCGATCTTGCTCCAGAGTCTTTGGGCTGCAGGCGTCAGACCGGCAGAGACCCGCGGACTACTTGGGAATTTCGGCACGGGTGTTTTGTCAACTTTCCCAGTGAGCCCATTTCTAGTTGACTCCTTCTTTGACTTGGCTATTCGATCCACCATTCGCTCATGCAAACTCTCTCGTTTTCGTTGCTCTTGCAACTTGAAAGGGTTAGTGGAAGCATCACCTGGCCCAAGGTTTATAATAGGTGTGGGCGAAGCTGGCTCAGGTTCGTCATCCTCATCGTCAACAAATGCGTATCCATTGATTCTTGGTGTCTCGCCGCCCCCTAAGATGCTGGAATCCTGATCTTCGCGCCTCGGCCTTCCTGCAATCGCGTCTCGTACAGCAGACATAGTTGGAGATGGCGGCCTCGCCGGGATGTGTGGCTGTGGCATCCTGGTGTTTTCGTATGCGATAGATTTGGGCGCCATTTTCGAAGCGTCCTCGGCTTTCTGGGCAACCGTGACTACCCCATCTTCAAGACCATCAGGTTTAAACATGAGGTTGTTCTTTGGCTCGGCATTCCAAGTGTCTGGACGCGCTGGACGGTCATCTTTGTCTTTGATTGCTAGTCGGTCGCGTTTATATCCATCATCGACAAGACTTTGTTTTTCCTTTAACTTGTCTTCAACCTCTTTCTGTTTGATCATCTGTTTTGAGGGAAGTTTGTTGCCGCGCCAGAGCCACCCATACTTTTCAGCCTTTTTCTGGTTCTGTTTGTCGACAAGCTTATAGAAGCTTTCATTATCCTCGCTGGTGTATGTCTCTTGAAATTTAGACAGACTCATATTTGTGTTGAGGCGCGACCGCCGCTCTGGAGCAGCGGAAACGAAAGACGCCGGCGTATCTGCACCGTAGGCAGACGGTGTGCTATCACCGTTGACAGAAGGCCTGGAATTTGGTTGAGAGAGTGTTCGGCGTCCTGGAGTCATGACTTGTTGTAGTCTCCGACTGGCACTTGAGATCCAGGCGGCATCTTTAGAGTCAAGAGCATCAAGATACTCTTGCTGAGTTTCTGTTTCTAATAAACCGGGGAAAAAGTCACGGGCGATAATTTGAGAGAGCGTTTCTGTGTATGTGTCTTCATCCAGGACTTGCTTGGGACGTTTGATTTTCTTCGTTGGCGGAGGTGGCGGCATCAAGTCCGTGTCAGCCCTTTTGCGAACCAAGGCACTCGAGGTGCCTGATTGTGATGCGTCCATGTTTGGCGACAACTTGGCACGTAACAAAACCGCGAGCGGTCTCGAAGAGTGATGGACCCAGGACCCTGATAAGAGAGAGGATTTACAAACACGTGCAGACTGGCAAAGGCTGCCTTGGCGCTCGATGAGATCGCGATGAGCAGCCTAATGCGACGTTGAAAGAAAGTCAGCGGCAAAGATGAGGGCCAGGGTGATTGGTGGGGCTGGACGACTCTAGAGTGACTGAGCCGGTGCCTGGGTGGCGCAGTTGATCTCTCACAGGACGCACACTTGCATATGCAACTATCCGATGTGGATGGGGCCATGGATCATGAATTGGTGGGGGCGACTTCGGCTCGCTCGTGTCTGTTGAACAGCGAATGCTTGGGGGCGGCTCACGCCCAAGATTACTGGTTTGGGAACGACAGTAGGGCTTGCAGAGTTGATGGCGCGGTGGACCAGTCGCTGAACGCCCCCGGCGTCCCGCTCTATCATAGGGCACGCAGCGCCAGCCCATGACGCCCACCGGCCCTGGAAGCTTCCTTGTCCCGCATTCTGCTCCACCAAAACCTGTGTGCACTTTTGCAGCCATTTGCCTCTCGCTGTGAACCACGTCCCCGTTCCTCGGCAGCCTCGCCCACCGTCGACGTGCCTCCTTCACCCGCTTGAACACTCCTCCTGCGATCCTTCTCCTCATCCCGACAGGGTAATACCGCATCTGAGCAAGCAGACGTCCGCTGCTGGGCTCGGCGCATTTCCTCCAACATCTCGGAGGCCGAGTTCCACCCCGACCTGTCAACCTAAGCTTCCCCACGTTCGCCCCTCCTCACAGCCCGCCCCGAGTCTCTTCCTAAATTTCTCTTCTCAGCCATGTCGGAATCAGCTGTAGACTTAAAAAATAAAGGCAACAAGGCCTTTGCCTCTGGCGACTGGCCTGCCGCCATCGAATGGTACAGCAAGGCCATCGCGCTGAACGACAAGGAGCCCACATTCTTTACCAACCGAGCCCAGGTTCGCGGACCCCTCAGTACCAAATTGCCGGCCTGTGACCTCTGCGAGCTGGGAGTTACTGACCTTGATATCTTTCGGATCGATAGGCATATATTAAATCGGAAGCGTACGGTTATGCCATTGCGGACACGACCACTGCCCTCGAACTCAACCCAAAACTGGTCAAGGTGGGTTGCCCCCCATCCGCCCCTTCAACCTCAGGCAAGGGCTAAAGTGAATTGTTCTACAAAAAAAGGCCTTCTACCGACGAGGTTTGGCAAAGACTGCGATTTTGCGACCCAAGGAAGCCCTCGAAGACTTCAAGGAATGCGTCAAGTTCGACCCGAACAACAAGGATGCACGACTTAAGCTGGAAGAATGCAAGAAGATTGTGCGGCAGCTGGCCTTCTTCGCTGCAATCGAAGTTGGAGATGAGCCCTCCGCAGCCGAGGGTCTTGACCTGGACTCCATGGCAGTTGAGCCTGGATATGACGGTGTGCGGTTAGAAGACACTATGACCCAGGAGTTTATTGACGACATGATTGAACGATTCAAGACTGGCAAGAAAATCCACCGCAAATACGTCTACCAAATTGTCATTGCTGTCAAGAAGATTGTTTATGATGAGCCAACTATGGTTGAGGTTGAGATCCCCAGTGATGTTCAATTGACCGTCTGCGGTGATACTCATGGTGAGGCTCCTAACGGTGTTCTTTTTGATGTTTAAAATACTGACACATTCGCTCAGGACAATACTTTGATCTTATGGAGTTGTTCCGTCGCAATGGAACTCCCAATGACAAGCACTGGTACTTATTCAACGGTGACTTTGTTGATCGAGGCTCTTGGTCTACGGAGATTGCCCTCCTCCTCTACGCTTACAAGTGGTTGCGTCCAGACAATTTCTTCCTGAACCGTGGAAACCATGAGACGGATGATATGAATCGCGTCTATGGTTTTGAGGGCGAATGCAAGGCCAAGTACAATGACAGGCAAGACTGCCCCTCGACGATATGATTGGCATCATGACGCTAACCATGGATTTAGAGTATTCAAGCTATTCTCAGAGAGTTTCTCGGCCTTGCCTTTGGCCACGCTCATTGGCAGCAAGTACCTGGTTCTTCACGGAGGTCTGTTCTCTGACGACAGCGTTACCTTGGATGACATTCGAAAATTGAACCGCCACAACCAGCGACAGCCTGGCCAGGCTGGTCTGATGATGGAGATGCTCTGGACCGATCCTCAAGAAGAGCCTGGCCGTGGCCCCAGCAAACGAGGTGTTGGAATGCAGTTCGGACCCGATATTACCAAGAAATTTTGCGAGAAGAACGGCCTTGAAGCTGTTATTCGAAGTCACGAGGTTCGTATGGACGGCTACGAGGTTCAACACGACGGTCGTTGTATTACTGGTACGTTTTTAAAGCCACCTCATGCCTTGGTTTTGATACTGACAAATTCGCATAGTCTTCTCGGCCCCCAGATACTGCGACTCGACGGAGAACAGGGGTGCCTACATCAACATCGGCCCTGATTACAAGCTCAAGTATGAGCAGTTCGACGCCGTGCCGCACCCAGATATCCGCCCAATGGTGAGTTGTACTTGACACGCCAAAATATGCAAGCTAACAAGATCGAAGGCGTATGCCCAAAGCTCCCTCATGTCATCTTTGATGTAGGAATGAGATGTTGGAATTGGCGTCAGGAGAGTGGACTTGTGTGTGGACGGCCAAGCCAAGGCGTGTCCCGGGCGTCTGGGAACGGTGCATTTGCAAGGGTTGGTTTGATGGAAATGCACACACATTTATACCCATCTAGATATGAAAATTGCATGTTGGGCTGTGTTAACTAAGCGGTGCATTCCGTGTTATGAGTTCCATAGCTGATCTTGACCGTCTGTCCCAACCATTGCGCCTAACCAATCGGAGCATTGGCGAATCTGGAGCACACCCTTGACCCCGTTGTCGTTGGTTCCTTGCCACGCGGTGATGGCCGCGGCAAAAGATCCAAGATCGGGTTGAGGAACTCGCACCCAGCAGTGGCTCCCGTGCACTTTGAGGATGTCAAGTGGGATTGCTGAGCCTGTAAGACCCAGAAACTGCTTCAGTGCTGCAGTGCAGTATGATTTGACCTGGAGGTTGTCGAGCTCAACAGGTGCCACCCCGTCAGTGACGAGTTCTAGGTGAGCGTAAGAGAACGGTGGGGCCTTGATTGTGCATGTAAGAATGTCGTGAGACTTTTGCAAGTCTCTCTGCTGAAAGACCGATTTTTGGGTCCCAGGCTCTAGGTTTTGAGTCATGATTGGGTGGCGTAGCTCGCTATTTTTACGAGAACCGATGGATTGTTGCGACTGGAAATGCTCTTTGATAGACCTAGTTCCTGTGGTTTGGTGGATGAATATTTCACTTATCGCATAACTCTTTTAAGCGCATAAACGTCTTCCCGCCTCGACACTGGGGGCAACCGACCTGAGCTATGGGCCATCGCGAACCTTTTCCGCCTCATCAACCTCCTCGTCCATCCGAACCGCGCACAATCCTTCCGTCGCAGCAGTCTTGTTGAACCGGCACGGGCTCTTTGCGAAATGTCGACATCCACCAACTTCGTCACCCCCGGCCAGCAGCGCCACCTACGCGCCTGCATGGTTTGCTCGATCGTCATGACATACACCGTACGCCCGCCTTTTCCTCAATTCCCTTTATTACGGAACCGATGCTGACATTTATGCTCCCCGCAGCGCTTCCGCGACGAGGGTTGCCCTAACTGCGAAGAATTCCTCCACCTCGCCGGCTCGCAGGACCAGATCGAAAGCTGCACGTCCCAGGTCTTCGAGGGCGTCATCACCCTCGCCAACCCAGCGCGTTCGTGGATTGCCAAGTGGCAGCGGCTTGATGGGTACGTTGGTGGCGTGTACGCCATCAAGGTCTCTGGCCAGCTTCCCGACGAGATTCGCACGACGCTCGAGGAGGAATACCGGATACAGTACATCCCGTAAGTCGCAGGCATTGAAACTTGAGAGCAGGAAGGGATTTGGTTTTCTTTTTTCGGCTTCTTTTGGCTAACTATTGCTTCTTGAAAGGCGCGACGGAACCGAGACGGAGACAGACGCTTAGCAAGAGTTCTGATGAAAGTTTCTGGTTATTGTTGTTTCTGGCGAATATGGCGTTGGATAGGAATGGGACAAGGAGACACGAAGAAGCACCGATGTGGTTACGAAAGCATAAAAACTCATCATTGCGGTACCTATCATAGATAAACCTGGATTAAACCGAACGCCCTGATACATTTTAAATCATAAGTTCTATATCTCGTGTCTCCCCAACGCCAATTACAACCTCCAGTTAGTTACCTTTGTGTTTTTTGCTCGGAGGCATGCTGAACCCAGCTGCTGTTCGAGATCGTTTCTTCTCCATTTCCTCTTTCATGATGCGTTCTGCTTCGCTCATTTTCTTGGGCTGTTCTATCATGGCTGGCTTCTTAGATCCAGAAGAGAAGGCATTTTTTTTGGCTTGTGCAAAGACATTCTTTGTTTGTGGTTTGCCACCCAGCTTCATCGAGATGCCTCCGAACCCACTGGGTTTGGCTGGTGCTGGAGCAGTTTCGGCTTCCTGGGGCTTCTCCGGGTCTCTACTAGCAGCTTCAGAGTCTTCGCCTTCAGCTTTGGTTGTAGTTGATTCTGGAGCGGGAGTCGGCGTCTGCTTTGCGCCGAATGATAGTTTGATCTTTTCGCCCTCCTGTCTCTTGAGTTCGCGCGCTTCTTTGTCCTCCTCTGTCGGTTCGTCTTTCATGCCGGCCGCAGCTTGGGCTCGCTTGATTTGCTCCCGGATCATGCGTTGCTCCAGCTCCTCGTTGCCCTGATCCTGCGCCTCCTTGCGCCGGAGAGCCTCTTTTCTTCGCAGTGCTTCGGGAGAGTTGTCGATCCATGCAATGTGGATACCCTTGTCATTCTCCTCCACGCGACAGATGCCTTCGCGACCAAGGAACTTCGCAAATTCGGTCAGCGACGGCCACTTTGTCGCGTTCATGTGAATGTGCTCCTTGTTTGCAATATACTCCTGGTAGAACCTGTTGATATGCACTTGCTTTTCGCCATGTCCGGTTCTGAGTAGTAAGAGGAAGTCGCGTTGGAATTGGGTGCTGTACTCGTTGATGAACTTTTTCGGATCCTCGCCGACGATGAGCATCTGGCGGACGTGGCTCTCGGATTGAGTGTGCATTTTAAATCCATTTTGATCTGGACATTGCTTTTCGCACACCTGGCAATACCAACGAAGACGCTGGAGGCCCTTCGCCTTCATGCGGTTGGCGATGTATTTGGTCGACCCGACCTCGGCCTTCGGCATCTTGGGCAAGCGTTTAAGGATACCGGAGTCCCTGGATGATAGAAGTCGGAGTTAACAGTCGCTCGTGCGGCTTTGGTTTCGCAATTCGGAATCAACGGGCTGTCGTTTGAGTTGCTCAGCGTTTGGAGCGGGTTGACGATGCAAATGTTGGTCGCAGTGGAGATGTCTGGCGGGCTGGGCCTAGTGTTACAAGGGTGGCGCGGAATGGGTACCGGAGCTAGCGTTGGAGACTCACCGCCGCCTTATGTCAGCATTCATTGATCCTAACACTGTTATCTAGGTTGGATTTTTCGGGGGGATTTTTGCGCCTGCAAACCAGTGTGCGCAGAACTTATCTCTGTCACATATTTGGATCGTGATATCGAACAACTCTTAGTGCTAGCGAAGTTGGCCTTGTAAAGCATCAAAGTACTTAAATTGTCTTGGTTTTGCTAAAGCGGCGTGCAGCATGTCTTCTAAGTGGCTCGTGCATCATCGGACCGCAGTTATTCCGAGTTCCCAACACTGAGGCAACCCTCGATCATGGCTCTCAGCTCATCGTTGAAGTTCTTTCCTGTCTAACAACAAGCAAGTGCCGGGAGCTCCCCAAACGTCGTATTTTTTTTTTGCACACCTGGAAAGCTTAATAGTAGTGAACAACCCTCATCTACATCTAGGGGATCTCTTTGTAACATCTCAGCCTTCAGACAAGACCCAAGTTAGTCGAAGATGTCTGAGCGTAAAGTCCTTCAGGTATGTTCTCGCAAACTTCTGAAAGTCGCGTAATGTATTATTCTAACTTTTCCCCCCTAGAAATACTATCCTCCGGATTTCGATCCAAGGGAGATTTCCCGTCGCAAGGGCCCGAAATCGACTGGGCCGCGTGTTCAGCCTGTTCGACTGTGAGTCACTCTCGTCTCGAGTTTGTTCATTTCAGACTCATATTCCATGGTCAAACCAAAGTTGCTAACCGGTGGCAGTATGGCACCTTTTTCCATGAAGTGCACGACTTGTGGAGAGTTCATTTACAGGGGCCGCAAGTTTAACGCACGGAAAGAGACTCCTTTGGATGAAAAGTACCTGAATATCCAGATCTTCTTTTTCAGCATCAAGTGTACTCGCTGTAGCGCAGAAATTATCTTCCGGACAGACCCTAAGAACAACGAGTATGCCATGGTCAAGGGCGCAGTGCGTAACATGGAGCCTTGGCGAAATCGCGCCGCCGAGGATGAGTCGGTGGAGCAACGACTGGATCGGCTCGAGCGCGAAGAAGCCGAGGCGGCCGGAGAGGAGGAGAAGAACGCGATGGCGGACCTCGAAGCAAAGAACGCCGATGCACGAAGGGAAATGGCTGCAGCGGATGCCTTGGATGAGATTCGACAACGAAACGCTAGGATTAACCGTTCCGAGAAGGATGGTATCGACTTTGCGGATGCTGTCGTGCGATCCGAGGACGAGGAACGAGAGCGACAAGAGAGAGAAGATGACGAAGCGGCGAAGAACGCATTTGCAACAGCCCGAGCCCAATTGGAAACTGTTGTTGAGAATCCTATTGAAGAGGAACCATCCGAACCAGCAACTGGCTTTGCTCAAGCCATGCAAACAGATGCCACTGAGACCGAGAAGCCGGCCCCTGTTCCATCTTTCAAGAGGGCGCCGAAGAAGAAGAAGGACCACTCAGCGCTTCTGGGCATTAAAAAGAAGAAGCCATTGGTATAAAGCATCAAACAAAATCCAACGGGACATATGTAATCGAGGTGGCAGTGCAGCAGTGCAAGGGAATGAACATGCTCGTTTGGAATGGTCAATGATGGAGTTTGGGTGCATGGGTGGTATTGCGATATTTAAATGCATATAATTGAATTAGCTGGATACGAGAAATAAATTGACTGTTTCATCTCAACACATAGTTGCGTACACAGTTTTGTTTCATTTCTGTCAATTCACGTTGATATACACTGAAGCGAGAGGTGTTGTGTGACCAGCTTGTTATTCAATTCCGCTGCGCAAAGAACTCGCTGCAGGCTGCCCTTGTTACCTAGTCTCCGACCCAATAACTGACATGTATGCCCCTGTTTTCCAGCCCAACGGCCTATTATACCCCGTATGATCCCTAAACGCCATGCATTATTACAAAATAAAAAAACACACTGCCAGCTCCGTTAAACGCAATGGGAAAGGTTGCGTGGCTGGTGGGCTGTGGTTGCAGATCTTTTGCACCGGCTCCAGTCGTAATCGTTCGTTTTTAGATAGTCCGTACACCGAGGCTTATTTGTTTCTTTATCGCGGTCCGAAGGGAGGAGAGAGAGAAGTGATGTGACATTGAGTGGTTCTGTCAGACGGGCGAGTTTCGCCACCGCAAGGATGGGTTGCAAGTCGTGCGCGGTGATGTCATGAGGGGGGGGGCCATTGGACTCCTTCGGGAATATCGAAACCAGCCCCTCGATTCGACAACCCGATTTATTTATGGGTGATACTCAGTGGGGCTGGCGTTGCTGCTGCTGGTGCCGTTCATGGTTGTTGCAGCAGCGTGGTGGCTGGCGCCGGCACTGACGCCCTCAAACGCCTGCATCTGGCGCCTGGTGTGGTCGTGCATGAACCTCGCGTAGCTTGAGAGATTCTGCGGCGGAGGTGCAGCCACGGGGATAGTGACAGAATAAGCGTCTTGTCGGGCAGGCATGATGACTTTATGTATGCGGAAACGCGTGGAACGTGTCTATACTGGAAAGAAGAGAGGTGAGGAGAAGCTCAAGGTCAAGCGCAGTGCAGTATGATGGAGCGGGATCCAAATCGTCTGGGAACGATGCTTAGGAAAAAAAATGTATGGATGGGAATTGGTTTAATATCCCTTGGCCACAGATGATACCAATGAAGCTTGATGATGCTGAGCAAGAATGAGGGGAAGCGATTGGGACCTGCTGGGGTCTTATTATAACTGGCAGAAGTGGCGGGAGAAAGGGAAATAGGCTGGGGTGGATACACAAGCCGCCTAGTATCAGCCTCCACACACCCCGAGGTCTCCATGGATGAGCAGAGTGCAGCGTGCAGCGTGCAGCTGGGGGGATGGGGGATGTGGGATGGGGCCTGGGATGCAGGCTGTTTAGGGTGTGGATTGTCGTCTATCGGCCGCTTGGATGCCTATCATGACCAGCATGGCCCAGGTGCAACATGATGGAGGGACCCTCAATTCTGCCCCTCACCCCTCACACTTGCTTTCATACATGTACTCGCTCTTCCCACGCTGTGCTTTGGTGAAGCACGCGTGGTGGCACACGCGAAAAAAGGAAAGGAAGCCAAAAACTCGCTCACGCCCACTTTCACCCGCACACCCGCGACAACCTTCAGAGTTTGTGGTGGAGGAGATCGCGGTGTTGGTCCAATCCTGTCCCGCCTGAGCCGCAGATCGCCAGTGATTGTCGGTCTCTTAGTGCAGGCGGATGGCGTAACTCTGGGCCTTTCGCCATGTTGACTAACTAGACGTATGAGGAAGGGACCCACGCCGCACCCTCGTCCTTCAGGGTCTTTCTCTGCCCATCCTCCGCCCATCCCCCATCCCATTCCCTTCCCATCCCTCGACCATCCATTTTCGCTCTTTCGCCACTGCTCAGCCGTACATAGTATGGCATACGGTATGACGGCGCAGACAGCACAAAGTGCCACGAGACACGTCCGCGGTGGGGAACTTGAGCCAAGCTACAACAGCCCACTTGTTTCTCAAGACAGAGCAGACCAAAGCGGAAAGACCCTGCTGATCTGGGCTCGGCATTGAAGTCATATCGCATGTCATCACATACCCAATCTTTCCTACAGTTCCTCGTGAGAATGTCGTTGATGGACCAGGAAGACTGGTCAAGCAGAGAGGGGGAAATGGCATAAAAAATGCAATGTAATGCACGGTACATCGGACCGGCCGGCAATCATCGAACCATTCCGTGGACAACGCACGGCTGCGTCTGCACCATGAGGCCCAGACTCTGAGATATCTGCGGAGTCTGCAGGTTTATGCCCTTGTTGATGCCCCCCCCCCAATGCAGGACGGGTTAGAATTGAGGGTCCCGGCCATGATGGAAAACCAGATCCCAGCCCCAACCAAGGGACAAGGAGGGGTCCATCAAACTTCTGCCCCCCCCCCCTTCCCCAATTGCCTTTGGTAGGCCAGCCCACTGGCAGGGCTACCACCGACATCAGGTGCATGTTTTTTTCCAGGCTTCAACCTAGTTTGTGGATCACGCGGATTGCCGTGAGTAGAAAACGGGTTCGTGGGACTAGCAGAGCAGCATTGAGATCTGGTAGAATTGCGGGCGACATTCTGAGGCATCATCTCAAATGCCACAATACTTCTACGCACTAGGTAATGATTCCGAGACACGGCGTACCGAGTTTGTTGAAGGGGGATCGTCGCTGTAGCTGCTGAGCCCGGGGACAGGCTTCCGGGATTGGCGTATGCCGCGCTGACTTGTTGGTTAGGTTCGAGTTTTGACTGGCCAAGGCCAAACAAAAGCAGGATTGCTGGAGACCTTTGCCCAGGCCGGGCTATGGCCGGCGCGATCTTGCAAGTTAAGGCTTGGGCCCGGTCAGCGGAGCCGCGGGAGCCCGCTCTGGGAAGGAAGAAAGGCTCCCAGATCGACGGAAGATGCGATTTTCGCGGCCAGCGAGAGCGGAGAGTGGAGAATCCGCCCGGGGCATGATTGGGCTAGTTCTGCGGGTGAGATAAATTCAACACTTCTCAAGTAGAGTGGAGCTATCGTGCCGTAGCTGAGGGTCTGGGCCGGGCCATGATATTGTGCTAGGATTCTCATGCTGGGCAAAGCCGGGCAAAATTGGTGACCGACAAGTAAGAAGGCATCGTGGTGCGCGCCATGACAGACGAGACCGTTGTCTAGATTCGAAACCGCCCACCGCCCGGTTACATAAGGCGTGCCCTTTCCCTACAGGGGCTGTCAAGGTAAGCTTAACGCGGTCAATATTGAATTTCTACTACGAAAAAAAGGAGAAAAAGATGAAAACCCGCTAGATGAGTTTCGGAGCTATTGAAGACGAGAACTGGACTCTGACGTCGGTTTCCTTGGTTGAATTGATGGTCCGCCACGGTCTAGAACCCCCTCCGACTCGTCGCCGCCGCCACCACTGCCATCGCCTCCTCTATCGTTCTGCCATGTCGGGCAGCCCCATGTTGGATTGGCGCTGTTCGAAATGGCCATGACTTGCAGGCTGACTGACGGGCGTCATCACGTTGAATACCCTGGAAAGCTTGAGATGAGGAGATTCACAGCATCAGACGCTGAATGACTGTGGACGTCAGTGGGCCAATGACGGCATAACCCACTAGCCCACCGCTGGGACCGCGGGGGAGGCGCGCCAGTGAGGTCACTGAGGTCCGCCACACCCGCTGATGTCACTGGACAACACGGACCACCTGGCTGTCCAATTCAGCGTCATGTTCAACAAAGCCAGAACCAAAACGCCATCTATCATCTTCCTTGCTCTTCCTTGCGGAATTGTCATGGCGCTGGCCGTTCGCGGTTATTTCGTGGCGGAAGATGTGAGGGAGGCAATTGCTGATTCTTTGTAGTGATGGTCAAACGCCTTACAAACCCCAACTAAAGCCTTGGCGATGTTGCGTTGTGCTGTCCGGCAGCAAGGTTGCGACAAGCTTCAGAGCGGGATGCCGCCGAAGAGCCTCAACCGCCACGCCATGCCGCCCCTAGATGCCGTGGCTCTTCCCGAGCTCGAGGATCATTTACGTTTGAACCATATCCTGCTTTGACAGGTTGGCGCTTGTTTTGACCAAACATATGCCCCTGATCACGGCAGCCAGTGGAGACCTGCTTCTATCATGATCCCACAGTTTCGCCTCCATTCGTTTTGCCATCTCTCTTAAAGTGAACACACGTGACTATGGCATGACGATCCGAGCAAATTCTAGGAAGTCATCGGCGATTCCGTCACTCCTGGTCCACCGTCTCGTTTTACTGTGCACAGTACCGTCGAGGACGGTGACTTGGACGGATTGTTGAACCTTCACATCATCCAAGGCGAAACCTGGCAGTATTAATGCTTGAGTTGACGTCGTTGATAGAAGCTCGTGGAATAAATGATGCTTCGCTACGACCCTCCTCGCCGAGATTGGAGCCAAGACGGTGACAGCCGCCGTCGTCACTCAGCATCGCACACCACCCTCCCCCTGAGATTCTTCCATACACACCCTTAAGTCGATAGAGACCCGGGGCTCGCCAAAGGGGGTGAATAGAATAATCTTCTCGCTTGTGGGTTGCGCTACGCGGGCAACCCTGCATCATCCACCAACTTGGTGTCTGAAGATGACGTTGAGTGCATCACAACCACACGAGCTGTACCCCAGGAAGCGAGAGCCCACTTGAGCCTCAACCCCACTATCGCCTCTTATGACGGTGGAGGTTTCTGATCTCCGATTCTCTGGGGCACAACGCCGTCGTGATCCCATCACTTGCAGCAACCCTTTTCGATTATCATGGTGTGCTGTGATCGTCATGGACAAGGGCGGTGAGGGTGTCCTCCCCGAAGGCGTTGGGTATCATGACGAGATAGGGTATGATTACCCATCATGATAATCCATGACAGCGAATTCACTGCGGAGAATGTGAGGGGCCGAAAGAGCTTTCTCTGGAACAGCTCCGATGGATCCCCGCACCAAAGTGACGATATTCCCATTCTTGCGCTGACATCACAGCTTCGCCGCACGTGCGGGGGCATACCTGACCATTTAACCACCCTTTGGAAGAGATTCTTCGATTCGATTTGTGGCATATTGTGTTGTAACCCCTTCGAGAATGCCTCGGCATGGACGGAGGGGATGTCATAGGTCAACGTAGCCGATGGGTATCTCAAGAAGGTATCCCGGTACGGAGTGGCTCATCCCGTTACCAATCAAGCCTTTCTAGATGAGTAAAATGATGAATCATGCAGGCTAAGTTCGTCTTCTTGGTTGTATGAGTGATCAAATGTCCCCTCAGGCGTCTGGTTCAGTTGTTGGAGATTTTATCTCTATTCGGTAAACTTCCCTGTTTAATTAGTTCCCAATATACCAAGAAATCTGCCGACCGAGTTTGATCCGATGATTCTTGCGATGATTGGTGCTACTGATTTCTGAAGTTGGCCCGGCAATGAGTCGGAGGCATCCTCACGGGCTCAAATGCGAGTAAACAAAATACGAGTTGGATAGCGTTCGAGGTAATGCGAAAATAGAGAAGTCTCCAGGATTTGATATAGTTCAAGTAATGAATCTGTCTGGGCTACCGGGCTTGTTCTATTTTGCAAGCCCTGTCAAGTTAGGTTCAAGGTTTCCCTTTCACATCCCTTTGACTGTCATAAGGCTGCACGTAGATACATCCCTCCATCACCTCGGAAAAAAATAGTATCCTTGGAGTGAAGTCTGGTTCAAGATAAGCTATATGATTATTAATCATGTTAAATTATAAATTATTTACTATTCTTTAGCTCGCAGCTTCTGTAGCTGTGAATGCAACTAGGCTGGTACTCGGATGCAGTCTTACGACAGTCACAGGGATATACTACACTTTCCTAAGAAAGACGCAACTAATAGTTAAAGCAAGACCGGAACCGATGAGAAATTTCGTGACCACTTTTCTATGCTTTTCAATAGGAACTGGTAGTGATGCAATTACTATGCCCTGGTTTCTGTACGAGCAAGTCAATGAGGAACTAGTGTAAACACGGATAACTTTTTTCCCCTCTCAAGATATTCGACTTTTATAGTATTCACAATGTACTACTAAAAATGCAATAGACGTAGATACTAACATCCCGTTGGCCCAGCTTAGAATGGGTGTTCAGTAACACGTCGAGCTAGTCGTTTTGGTCATTGTCGAAAGGAGGAGGCAGAAGCCTTTCTGATGTTATATCCCATTACTTCTGAACTTGGGTCAATTGCAAACAGCTTTTTGCTAGAAAAAGGCTGATCTCTATAGAAATAGAAGCACGGGGCAAACTCGAGGTGTTTTTTTCATCGCTCCGTACCTGGGATGGTTGCATGGTCAGCAGTGACGTGGTTGATTCAAATCGCTCATAGCAAGAGAGAAAAAGATACGGATTTGACCAGTCCACTCAAGTCAAACCACGACTCCAACTCGGGTTCTCCGATGCAAAGGATAGATTTGTCACATTTGAGCTGATCAGTTGGAACCAACTGCAGGGTCAACCCTAGGAGTTATATATTCCGATTGAGAAGCGAGCAGAAAGAGGCCCTCGTTCCGAGAGCTGGGCCCACTGACCCATAACTATGGCAAAGCCCGGCAATGCAAACTGACCGTTTCTATCACTTTCACGTGTGAATAGACCAATCATGGACGTGTTGATGTTACCTTGCGTTCGAGACCCGTATTCCTTCCTGAGTGTCGGTGTGCGGGGTATCAACTGCCGACGAGGTTGGATGCCGGATTGGGAAGTTCTCGGTGGCGAGCGGGGGCTATGATTGGCCTGGGGAGAGGGTGAGATCCAAGCGTTTTGCATACAACAACGGGCGCGGTGGGCGAGAGAAGTAGCAACGGGAGGTGATGAGATGGATATCTCTCGCTGCGCCCCTGTTATCTGAGAGATTGCGTTGCCCTTTTGGCTCGAGGAGGTGGCTTGCATCCGGCCGAGTGATCATGTGGCCCCGTGAGTTTGTCGGTGTGAAGACGCTTCGGCAAGACGGGTCGAAAATCCGCGGGCAATCTGACCTTCTCACAGCAGTGCTCCACTATATATGCAGGCTGCTGACCAGCGAAATAGTTCATCCCTAATTATTAATGAAGGATGAATAAATAAAAAACCAACCAACCAACCAACTGACAAGCACCAGGGATACCTTCTTGCTAACATCTGACTGCTGGTTTATGCAGAAACTCTGTTCTGATTGCATGTCTAGCCCCGTTCTAGAAAGAAAAAAAATACCCTAATGGCCAGATTAGGTAGTTTGTAACGCGAGGCCGTCCGTTGCCCAATCGCTCCGCCAGGCACCACCTCATGGGTTGACGGACGGGTAGCATCAACTGCCTGCAGAAGAGAAGGTGGCTTTTTCTTAGCGTCCCCGCATCCACCAGATTGTGGAGATAAACCCTGGTTAAACCCGGAGTTGATCCGTTGCTAGGCTGGCAGAGACGAAATCTCGCTAACCCATGTGGGCACCACACCTTGGCTTTGGCTGGCGGAACATGAATTCCTCACCGAAAGAGTTTTACGTATTCACGACACTCAGAGCAAACCTGCTCTCCTGGTTGGCTGCCGCCGAGTCTCCGTCACCTATGAGTCAATCGGAGAAAGTCCCGATGCTGTTGGGGTGCAATTGCCACCCCCCGCAACACCTCATTTTCCAATGCCGTGAGATAAGAGAGAACCCACATGAATTCCTGGTTTGATGCATGTTTGAAAGTAGCTTCTGTGGCTTCTCTTGGCTCGTGAAGCTTGTCAGTTTGTCATCCCCGATTGTTAATACGAAAGCACTGCGTGTATTTGTAATCCAGCTCGTTGCTGTTGCCGGGCCTCTTAGAAAAGGGATCGTCGTGCCCGTGAACGCCTGACCTGTCCCTGTTGGTTTCCCCGTCTTCTCTTGGACCGTAGCCCCAAGCAGCGGCCCATCAAGGCACCGTGACAGTGTAGTATTTGACCATAATTTTCTGCATCGTCTTTTTTCTTCTTCTTTTTTTTTTTTTTTTTTTTTTTTTGAGAAGCCAGCTGTGAACTGAACCACAAGGCCTTGGCCCCCCACAACCAATATGGCCGACCATGCCAGTAAGCCATGCCACGGCCTATGGGGAGAAAGCTCCCAGGGCGAAGTTAGCGTTTCGGCCGCCATGGACGAGTTTCATGAGCTGGGGCGGCAGCTGACTGCAAAGTCGCGTCTCTCGAGGGCAGATGCAGACCCTCCTCGCCACGATGCCGCAAGTGATTCAACCCGCTGGTCTAATGATGAGTTTGACCTTCCCGAGTTCCTTCGAAGAGGCATTCTCAATGACAGGACACCGGACGGAGACCCGGCCAAACGACTTGGTGTCTCATTCAAGAACCTCACAGTTCGGGGTGCCGAGTCTTCCACCGCCGCCGTCAAGACTCTTCCGCGAGCCATCCTCAACACCTTCGGACCCGACCTATGGAATTTTGTTGCCGACAAGATCCCGAATCTCAAGTCCAAGGGCCCCACTGTCACTCTCATCAACGACTTTACCGGCACCGTTCAGCATAGTGAAATGATGCTCGTCCTGGGCCGACCGGGATCCGGGTGCTCGACGTTTCTGAAAACCATCGCCAACCACCGCGATGAGTACGTCGGCGTCGAGGGTGAAGTATACTACGGGGCTATCTCGGCCGAGGAACAGAAGCGTCGGTTCAGAGGCGAGGTGGTTTACTGCGAGGAAGATGACCGGCACTTCCCCTCGCTCACCGTTTGGCAGACTCTGTGGTTTGCGCTCAAGAACAAGACGCGTAAGAAGGATGAATGGACAATACCCGTAGTTTTAGACGCCTTCCTGCAAATGTTTGGAATCGATCACACCAGACAGACGCTTGTTGGCGATGAGCATATCCGCGGTGTCTCTGGCGGCGAGAGGAAACGAGTCAGCCTGGCAGAGACGCTGGCCACGCGAGCGTCAGTTGTCTGCTGGGATAATTCAACCCGCGGCCTTGACGCGAGCACCGCCCTCAACTTTGCCAAGGCCCTCCGCGTCTTCACAGATGTTAGCCAGAGGACGACGCTGGTAACTCTGTACCAAGCCGGAGAGTCCATATATGAGCTGATGGACAAGGTGCTTGTGATTGATGAGGGACGGATGCTCTTCCAGGGGCCTGCGTCGGAGGCCAAGAAGTATTTTGAGGACTTGGGGTACTGGTGTCCTCATCGACAGTGCGTAAAACCCACAAAGAATCGACTCCCGACGAAGACAGACTGTACTGACAGTCCCGCAGGACTACCGCAGATTTCTTAACCTCTATATCCGACAAGAATGCTCGGCGTTTCCAGCCCGGCCGAGAAGCGACCACGCCCAAGACGGCCGAAGAGCTCGAGCGAGCGTTCCGCGAGAGCCGCCATTACCAAAAGCTCGTCGACAGCATCAAGGACTATGAAAAGGACAGCCACTGCGTCGAGAACGAAAAGCACTTGGAGTTTCAGCAAACGGTCCAGCTCTCAAAGTCCAAACACGTCAACCAGTCTTCGTCCTTCACCGTCTCCTTCCCGCGACAGGTTCTTGCCTGTCTCCAAAGGCAGGCGTGGCTCTTTTACCACGAACGCGACTCTTTCTACATGCGCCTCTTCATCATCATCAGCATCTCGCTCATTGTCGGGTCTCTTTTTGCCGGAATCGACGCCGACGCAACCTCGTCGGCTTTTTCAAAGTCCAGCATGGCCTTTTTCGGTATCGCATTCATTGGTTGGCTGCAGTTCGCTGAGTTGATGCCTGCTATTGTCGGTCGCACCACGTTTCAGAGACAAAGAGAGTTCGCATTCTGTCGCCCTTCGGCCATTGTGCTGGCCCGGGCAATCCTGGACGTGCCGGTCCTATTCATCATGGTGATCTCGTTGGCCATCCCGTTTTATTTCCTGGCGCGGTTCGACGTCGATGTCAGCAAATTCTTCATCTTCGCACTTTTCGTCTACATAGTGTCGTTTGCACTTACGGCAATGTTCCGCATGTTTGCCGCCTTCTCCAGCACCGTGGATGACGCTATCCGATTCGTTGGTGTCTGTGAGTATTCCCTGACTCTGGCCAATCATGGGCGGACACTGATATTGACACGCTGATAGTCATGAACATCATGTTTATGTTCACCGGATACATCATGCCCCGAAGCACACTTTTGAGTGACGTTCCGTGGTTCGGTTGGTTCACTTACATCAACCCCGTCACTTTTGGCTTCGAGGCATTGCAAACCAACGAGTTCAATGGCCTGAAAATGAGATGCAGCGAGGCTAATCTCGTTCCCAATGGACCTGGTGCACAGACGGGTTATCAAGGCTGTAGTTTGCCTGGAGCCCAACCCGGCAGTACCGAAGTGGATGGGCTGTCCTACCTTGAAATTTCATTTGACTTGTAAGTTGATGTCACAATAATAAGGATGGTTTTGCGCTAACACTTGAAAGTTTGCGATCAAATCTCTGGCGCAACTTTGGTATCATCATCGGGTTCACCATTTTCTTTCTCGCCATCAATGTCTTAGCTGTTGAGAAAATTCGTCTCTCTGATTCGCAGACCCAGTCGACCATCTTTGCCAAGCCGCCATCTGAGAAGAAGGAGCCTGGAACGACTCAGGAGGAGTCTGACGAAGAATTCGAAAAGATTGGAGATGGAACCAGCATTTTTACTTTCAAGAACGTCAACTACACTGTTCCGTACGGATCTGGTCAGCTTCAGCTGTTGAATAACGTCTCGGGATATGCCAAACCTGGAAAGATGGTGGCACTTATGGGTAGTTCTGGAGCTGGTAAAACGACTCTGCTGAACACCCTTGCCCAGAGACAAACGGTTGGGGTCGTGTCTGGTGACATGCTCGTCAATGGACGCCCCCTTGGCGAGGAGTTTCAGCGCGGAACAGGTTTCTGTGAACAGCGTGACATTCACGAGGGCTCTTCTACAATTCGTGAAGCGCTGGAATTCTCGGCCTTGTTGCGACAGGAGCGTGATGTTCCCCGAAGCGAGAAGATCGCCTATGTCGATCGTATCATGCACCTCCTTGAGCTGAATGATTTGGAGCATGCTCTCATTTCTTCTTTGACTGTTGAGCAACGCAAGCGTGTGACAATCGGTGTCGAACTAGGTAGGTGTCTGGATAATGTGTGTTTATTGGCAAGTGATCCACTAACAGTTTGAAGCTGCGAAACCCTCGCTGCTCCTCTTCCTTGATGAGCCGACTTCCGGACTCGACAGCCAGTCTGCATACTCCATCGTCCGATTTCTCCGTAAGCTCTGCGACGCTGGCCAAGCCATCATCTGCACCATTCATCAACCTTCGTCGGATCTGATTGAGCAGTTCGATATGATTCTCGCCCTCAACCGCGGCGGAAACACTTTTTACTTTGGTCCTGTGGGAGAGAACGGCAAGGTCGTCACCGAGTACTTTGCCGCGCGCGGATTTCACTGCCCGCCAAGCCACAACGTTGCCGAGTTTATCCTCGAGACTGCCTCGCGGCCGAGTGTCAATGACCGCGGTGTCCGAGTGGACTGGAATGAGGAGTGGCGCAAGAGCAAAGAGGCCAGTGCGATTGGCAACGAGATTGACAGGATTACAGCTGCAAGGGAAGAAGTCCACTCCATCGGCAAGAAGCCCACAAAGTTTGCTGCTCCGACGTGGTATCAATGTCTGTTGCTCATCAAGAGGACCTTTATTCAGCACTGGCGCGAGCCGCATTACGTGTACGGCCGTTTCTTCATCAGCGTCACCATGGGTATCGTTACTGGCTTTGTGAGTTCATATTCTGCCACGCGTGTTTTGCTATTACTGACCGGAGCTAGACCTTCTGGAACCTCGGGAACGATATCGCTTCTCTGCAGAACTTCATGTTCACAGTCATCGTTTACCCGTTCTTCGTCCCCCCTGCTATCGTGAACAGTGTCGTTATTTACTTCTTCCGCAATCGCGACCTCTGGGAGGACCGTGAGCTGCCTAGCTGCACGTACGGATGGGTTGCATTCTGTACCGCCAATGTTGTGACCGAGATCCCTATGTGTATCGTTTCCGGGACGCTGTACTGGCTGCTATGGTATTTCCCTGTGGGCTTTCCCGCGACGGCCTCGATCGCTGGATACACTTATTTGATGACGATCCTGTGGTCGATGTTCATGTCCGGCTGGGGTCAGTGGATTGCTGCATTTGGGCCGAAATACTCGACTGTGTCAAATGTAAGTGGCAATCTGAAACAATACCTCTCTCTCTCTCTCTCTATTTCTAGCGCGTCGTGCTGACGGAGCGATTCTTAGGTTCTGCCGTTCTTTTTCTGTATCGTCGCACTTGTAAATGGCGTCTTCGTACCCTACAGCACACTGCCAGACTTCTGGAAGTACTGGCTGTACTACATTAACCCGTCGACCTGGTTCAGCAGGGGTGTTCTCTCCACCACCCTGCCCCTGGTGACAGTGGAATGTGCCGAATCCGAGTTTGCTCGATTCAACCCGCCTCCCGGGTCTACCTGCGGAGAGTACGCAAAGTATTACATGGACAACATTGCCAAGGCGGGTTACCTTCAAGCCGCGAACGCGACGAGCAACTGCGGATTCTGCCCGTACCAGAACGGCTCGGAGTATATGAAGACGCTGAACGTGCAAATGGGCGACAAGTGGCCTTGCGTGGGATATGTTGTCGCTTTTGTGTTATTTAATTGGTTTTTGGTCTACTTCTTTATTTATACAGCCCGCATCAAGAGGTGGACGTTTGGGCTTGGGGCTCTTGCAGCCGGAGTTGGGCGTTTGAAGGAAAAGTTGACACGGGCGAAATCCGAGCGAGGCGCTGATGATAGAGTGTGAAAAAAAGGGGGCACCGCCACTATATACAGAAGTAAGATGAGCTTTCATGCCCATTGAGCGTTGGGAATACATGAATAGTACAGAGTTGCAGGTCAATAAGATGACTGACACGTAATTTCAGAACTGAACACATGTTTGTCTCAGCCTTTCCGTCGCTTTAAATATTGGCTAGAGCTTTTATCTTTTGAAAAACTTACCAATGTGAACTGACTGTCTGCGTCTTTTGTTGAGTGGGCAATCATGGCTGTTTTCGTAGTTGCTGAGCGGCTAGCTGCATGGTCATGATCAATTTTTGGATACAGCATCTTCGAGCGAGAACAAATCCATTCCCATCGGTGGTTAGCAGTCCTCTTGGAATCATGGACACGTTGGAGCACGCGATTTTAGCTGCCCATGCGCGCGGGGAATCGCATCATGACCTGGGCTCTTGGTTTTACTTTTCTTTTTAAATTGATACTAAGCATTAAACTTTTTCTCCCCCATCTATGGCCAATTAATAAGCAGCGATCTGGGGCAGTTTGGCAGACGAAGGGCATGGGTCTGAGGGAAGCCAGCACTTTGTTTGACGTTGCATCGATGGCGATTCCTACAAATCCCGGCGACTTTTTGCAGGAGCTCGGGCTGACATTGGGCCCACGGAGAGGGCCCAAGTGCCATACCCTGGGCTGGGATCAAGCCAAAGGGCTAATTTAGTGGATATGCAGGAGGAATCGGCTCGGGTGCAAACTACTTACCGATGGGTGGGTGTTATTCGCACCCAGACGACAGCCATTGGCCATATGCAAGTGTGACAAAAGGGATTACCAAGGGCTGAAGCAGTCCGGGTATCAGGATGGTGTATATGATGATTCGGTTTCGTGGATGCTTGGTTAAATAGAAGTGCTGGTGGGACAGATCATGCAGCTTGTCTTGCCAGACCCGGGACGCGCCTTCAATTTGTGGCCTGCTCATCTAAGCGGATGCATCTATTCTTGTGCATGTTTCTCCGCTTTCGTGTTGATTAGATGGATGAAAGAGAGAGAGAGAGCGTATTTCTCATCTGATACAAGGCTGAGGACAAACAAGCCAAAAAAGAAAGCCAATATGCGCGGCAAGTGGGCCGACGTCAAGCTCGATCGAGAAGTCTGGCGTCAAGATCCCTGATTGGACGCGCCGGGCAGATCTGGACCCACACCGCTCGCGAAGCCCCACGTTCGGGCCCGAGTCGCCGCGCGGGAGTAAATGATTGTTGGTGCTATTGGGACATTCTTGACGCAGCCATGATGGCATTCCGCCCAGGCGGTAGGGCTTGAGCTGCCCCCGCCTCCTTGGCTTGGCCCAGTTGATTGGGGAGCTGCTTCCCGCGCGTCTTGCTGCTTTGTAATTTCGCTGCTTTTAGTCATGTTTCATTGGAGAAGGCCCAGGTGCTTTGAAAGCAGCCATGCGAAAAATTCGTCTTGTTCAGTTATTTGTGGGTCTTGGGCCGTCCCCGGGGTCTGAATGCCAAGTATCAGGGGGACATACATATACAGAGCTTGATCTCGAAACAATTGTCGAATCTATCTTCATCACCATCACCCAACGCTCTCAAGCACTCTCATCTAATAAATACCAGCCCGAGACTCGCAAAGGATTTGTTTCCTTGACTTAATTAGCCCTCTCGCCACCAACACCACCCACCAGAACCATCATCATGTCTTCCGAAAAGACTATTGTGGTCCTCGGCGCTGGCCCCGCTGCCACGCCCGTCATCCGCCAGACTATGGTCAACTATGTGCTGAAGAAGGAAAACGTCAAGCTCATCGTCGTCAGCCCCAGCTCCGACTTCTATTGGCCAATCGCGACGCCTCGTCTCGTTGTTCCTGGCCAACTTGCCGACAACAAGGTCTCTATCCCTCTGGCTCCTCTCTTCGAGTACCCGCCCACCAAGTTCGAGTTCGTTCTTGGCAAGGCTGCTTCTCTCGACCCCGCCGGCAACGTCGTTGGCGTCGAGCTTAATGCTGGCGGCTCCCGCGAGATCAACTACCACACCCTGATCATTGCCACCGGTGCCCGTGCCAAGGATGACATGCCCTGGAAGTCTCTCGGTACTGCCGAGGAAACCAAGGCCAAGGTCCACGCCCTGCAGGAGCAGATCAAGAAGGCCAAGACCATCGTCGTTGCTGGTGGTGGTCTGACTGGCGTCGAGACAGCTGGTGAGCTTGGATTTGAGTATTCCAAGGATGGCAAGAAGGAAGTCATCTTGATCCACTCTGACAACCTGCCTCTTTACGAGCCCGCTCTCCCCAGCGTCCGCCAGGCTGCCAAGAAGGAACTTACCAAACTCAAGGTGAAGCTTATTCCCGACTCCACTGTCGTCGGAACCACTACCAACGGCAACGAGACGGTCATTGAAGTGCGCGGATCCGATGGCAAGACCCAGACCATCACCGCCCAGGCCTATCTCCCCACCACCGGTGTCATCCCCAATACCGAGTTTGTGCCCAAGGAGCTGCTCGACTCCAAGAACTTCGTCAAGCAGAACAAGCACCTGCAGGTCGAGGGCCACAGCAATATCTTCGTCATCGGTGATGCTGGCAGCTTGGAACCCTCCAAGGCTGCAGCCGCCGAGGCACAGTCTCTGTACTTGGTCAAGAATCTGCCCCTCTACCTCGATGGCGCCGCTCGACCCGAGTACACGCCCGCGCCCAAGGTCATGTTCGGCATCACCATTGGCCGCAGCCGCGCCACCGGTCAGATGGGCACCTTCAAGCTGTTCAGCATCATGATCTGGTTCTTCAAGGGCCGATTCCTCGGCACCGACTACGCCGACCAGTGGGCTGCTGGAAAGCGCACCATGAGCGGCGCGATTGAGAAATAATAATAATAGGAGGAAAAAAAGGCCAGCAGCTAAAAACTCGCAACTATATTCATGACCTTCGGATACTTTGTCATAGCGTCGGGGGATTTTCTTGTTGTTCATTGGTTTTCGGCGGAATGTTTCACCGCATGCTTGGATTCTGATACCACTAGAACGATTTTTCTTTTGTGCTTGCTTAATCATATCTAATTAATTGACCATTTTCTAAAATTCTGGGCTTGCTTTGCGACATGATGTTTCTTTCTAGTGAAGCTGGTTGGATCAACCGAACGTTGCATCCACAATGTAGCTCCGAAGCCTCATACTATACCCTACGGGCACTCCCGACTTTGGTGGTAGTATAATTTCTCTCCGAGACAAGACCATAGTTCGATGATGATGATTTAAAAACGAATCCCATATCCCCGAAAGTAAAGTAAGGACTAATGAAAAACAAACCACCGCGAGGTCCATTGTGAGATCACATAGACCTTGAACTGCAAAACAAATTGGTTCCGATCGTTGAAAAAAAAAGAACAAAAATCTCTGGAGATATTGTTTATATGATTTCTAGAATTCAATAACAGGCTTTCGACTGGAAACTCTCAATCATGTCACTCCGGGGCTTTATCCGCGGACAGTTTTTGAACCTTGCAGTCCCCACAGTAGACTGCACCGGGAAGACGATTATTGTCACTGGGGCCAACGTTGGTATGCATTCTTACATTTACTAATAAAAAACCCCGATCGAAGAAAGCGTTGAAATGAAAACTGACCCAACTGACCCAAGGCCTTGGTCGAGAAGCTGCCCGGCATTTTACGAGACTAGGGGCCGCTAAAGTGATCCTTGCCTGTCGCCGAATTCACAGCGCCCAAGAAGCAAGGAATGACATTCAAGAATCAACAAAGAGGGAGGGGGTCGTGGAGGTTTGGGAGCTTGACCTCTCATTATTCGATAGTATTAGGGAGTTTGTGTCTCGAGCGGATAAGTTGGAACGCCTTGATATCTTGGTCAACAATGCTGGCGTGCAGAATACAAAAGTGCAAATGACTGAAGAATATGAGCACATGTTGCTCGTAAACGTCATCTCTACCTTTTTTCTCTCAATCATGATTCTTCCAAGGCTACGCCGCACAGCCACAGAGGCTGGAACTACTCCATGCATCAGCACGGTCTGCTCTGATGGTGTGTTCATGGTATGTGGCCTGATAATCTGCGACCTGGGCAACACAGTCTGAAAGTCAATAGGTACAACTCCCAGAGGCTCAGGAGGATAGCATTTTTGAGGCTCTTAATTCCAGCACGGCCTTGATGCGCCAGTACAACGTGTCTAAACTGCTGCAACTGATGGCGATGAAGCGCCTGGGTGAAGCCGTCGATGCGTCTGGAAAGGGCCATGTGCTCATCAATGCTGTGAATCCGGGTCTTTGCCGAACCGAGCTCTGGCGAGCATGGCCTTTCCCTCTCAACATGGCCGGGAAGGGAATCAACTTCGTTTTGGGACGCACGGCGGAGATGGGGTCCCGGACGCTTGTGGCTGCGGCTCTCGCAGGTGAAGAAACCCATGCGCATTGGATGTCAGACTGCCAGCTATACCTATGGCCAAAGATTATGAAGGGTAAAGACGGAGAGGCTTTGACAAGTAGGGTTTGGGACGAATTGTTGGGTATTTTGGAGACGATTGAACCGGGTCTGAAAAGTCTAATCTAGGATTGCCCTTCCATAATCCAAAGGCTCTTCAGTTTGGTCAATACCAAAAGAAAAAGGGTGCTTGTCCTTCTTAATTGTATTCGTCCTTGTTCTTTTTTTGTTTCTGAAAGGAGAAAGTTTTGAGTGAGCAACACAATATTCAAGTACTTCAATTTTTAAATGTCAATTGAAAAAAATTATTCCTCTTTCCGATTCCCCCTCTATTCCCATGTAAATGGCATATTGACTGAGGAGTGGTTGAACGCTCAGTAAGCGAGGCCAAATTATGCTCCAAATCCCAGACAGTTCTAGCTACCTTGATTAAAAAAAAGCCGCACCCAATAATTTCTAGGAAAGAAATCAGCATTATTTACTCAAAGAAATCGAGATTATTTACTCAAAAAACTTCATTGGTGGGAGATGTATTCTTCAACGTGATGTCGAGTCTCACTTCCCCCACACATCGCCGTGCGGAATTGTGCCGCCCTTATTGGCAGTGACCCACCTCGGGAAGGTGCAACCTCAAGGCAGCTTGGTCCCTGCAAGGCTGAGCCAACCTCGACCTGGACCTTGAACGACCTTGCGAAGTGCGCGTCTTTGCTTTGCAGTGGTGAACCGTCGCCCTGAAGATCCCGCGTGCCCTTGTGATTCTGTTATGTAGACTTGCCATCGAGAGTCGCTCATCGCAATCGACCTATTTGCTGTGGCGCAGCGTCGGATTTCGTGTCGACAGCCAGCCTTTGTGCGACGTTTCACGGACAACGACAAAGAACAAATAGCCCGTCCCTCGCCGAACCCGAAGAGCCCGACGCGATCACACCGACCCCGACTGCGAATCGCGACCCTGATTATCTTCGATACCCCCCAGCCCACCCCGGCGCATCGTGCTTCAGTGCCCGAGCCATGGACGGACGCGTCGTGGCCGGCGGCGCATTGCGGGCAGCCCTCAGCTACTGGGCCCAGTTCGTTGCTCGCTGTATCTCCCAGCGCCTCGATACCGATCGCTTCGAGGCATTCGTTCGGCTCGTCTACTGCAAGCACCCGCTCCCTCCGTCCGCCGTGGCCGACTTTTTCCTCCGGCCCCAGCCAAACAACCACTACACCCTGGATCCCCGCATCCCCAGCTACCTCCAGGTGCTGATTGAGCTCGGTTTCGTCGATACGCCCTCTATCCTCAAGTCGCTGTACAAATACTCCTCTTCCCATGCCAAGGTCCAGCCGCAGGCAGATTCCCAGGCACAAGCAGACGGCGCCGAGAAGCAGAACACCGCCGACAAGCCGAAGAAGGCCGAAATCACTCGGTGGGAGAGCTCATACTGGTTTGAAGAGTTCATCTTTTACAGTCTTACTAAGTCTGTTGTTCATGGAAAGGCCATCCCGGATTCGCGAACTGCCTTGGACGTTGCCAGGATCATCTCGAAATGGATGACCCTGTTCACTTCCGCATCGACAGCTTTTGCGGCTGATGTCATGGAGCACCTGGAGTCCTCCCAAGCCAGAGTGGACATGGAGTCATCGAGGGCCGGTTTAGTGGCACTTTTGTTACGTCTCTGCGAGAATGATGTGCTCATCAAAGCTGTGGGCAAGCCGTTCGCCAAAGGTAGTACCCATCCGGATTTTGGGAGAAGAAATGGCAACAAACTGACCACTTGATAGATGCTCGAAAAGAGCTCTCCACAAGCTTGGCTAGTTTCGTACCTACTTTGCAGCTTGTTCCTGAAATCACTGAGAAGCTGGAACTATTCCGAAGGGAGACGCTGGCTAGCCATGACCCTGCGGATAAGAAGAAGGATGCTAACACCGCCATGGACGATCTCCTCGATTCAACTGTTGGCCTTGACAACTATGTGATACCGGAGCTTCCTATCAGCAATACTAGGGCTGGATTATATATATACCTCAATGCCGCCGTATGTATAGACTGCATCTCTAATATCATGTTTGCTAATATCCTTCAAGCTCTCAGCTCGGCCATTGCTCGATGATCACGCTCTTTTCTCATACATGGGCAACAGATACCAGGTTTGTTTTTCTAATAGTATTGCTTTGTTTTCTACTTCTAATCGTGTGCACAGGGAGAAATCGGTGCCAGCGCCATTGACCTCATCTTGGCTTCTTTTGACATTTTGGCCAACGCCGTGTTCCGCAATGAGGGTCAAAAAGATGCTCATCTTTTGCGATCATACCTAATCAACAAAGTCCCACTACTGCTGTATCAGCTCTGCCCTCCCGAATTCCCGGGCACATCAGCCGAGTATTGCATCACTCAAGCGCTCAGCCACGTGGATACTAGCATTTTCCCCACAGCATCGCTAATGTTTGATGAATCACGGAACAATAATCCATATACAGAGAGTGTCAGAGAAGAGTTCTGCGCTGCGTGTGTTCTCCATGGCCTGGTGCAGCGAGAGCACGTCGAGAGGATACTTGGAGAGATCTCAATGTCTTACGAACCAAACCTGGAGAAGTACTCCAAGGACAAGCTTGTTCAAAACTGCCTCTCCGATCCTGAAAAGGTTCAGGGGCTGGTTCGCGAGCTGGACAAGATGGACGGCAATGTCGGCGCCGTTTGCCAAGCCCTTATTGAGGTAGGTCTCACCCAACTCTGTGTCTTGACCTGTACTAATATGAGCAGGTCTTGCGCCAACTGTGCAACAACAAAGACACCATGTCGCTCAAGCTCCTATGCAGCCAACTGGCTCAAAAGCCACAGTCGCTCGATGTGATATTGCTGTTCGAAAAGCTGCCAGTTATCCTGCAACCATTGTGCACTTTGCTGGATAACTGGTCATATGATGAAGACCAAGGCGAGTACCAGCCAGTGTATGAAGAGTTCGGAGCGATTTTGCTCTTGGTCTTAGCATTTGCATACCGCTATAATCTGACAGCATCGGATATTGGGATCCAACTTCCTGACTCATACGTGGCCAAGATTTTGGCTCGTGGGCACATTAGCCGATCAAATGATGAGCTTACGGCGCAGGAGAGTGGCCACTTGAATGGATGGATTCATGGCCTCTTTGATACGGAAGGAGGTGGTCTTGGCGATGAATTGATGTCGTCGTGCCCCCCTCAAGACTTCTACCTCTTAGTAGCGCCCCTTTTCCAGAATATTGTGGTGGCCTATACCCATGGCTATCTCAGTGATGACAGTCTCAAGAGCGGTGTTGAATGTGAGTATACTTGACCATTCGATCGTAGATTTTGCGGCTAATGCGTTGACAGATCTTGTCGACACCTTTTTATTGCCCTCTCTTGTGCCCGCTATCCGCTTCCTGGCAGATTATCTCTGGATTGATCAAAAAGAGCAAAAGTCAATCATCAAGATTCTACAGCTTATTCTTCTACCGAGCTCAATATCGGGCGAAGCAAGCACGATGTTGTCGTCTGTCAAGAACCTTATCGCCAAGCCTCTGGAGCACGCCCTTCGCATGTATCAGCGAAGAGATCCCAAGAACCAGGATATCGAGCCGCTGTTGAGAGTACTCAAAGACAGCATCCCTCTGTCGCGAAGAACTGGAGAACCGGAACATAATGAGCTGGAAACTTGGACAACGATGCCCAACAGCGGAATGGCAAGCGCGATCAAGATTACGATTCAAGGCCTAACGCAATGGAGCATGCATCCTGCGATAAACATGCCATCATACACTCACCGGCAGCTGTTGGTTGGAATCCAGCTCCTGGGCCCCAAGCGACTCCTTCGTGTGATCCTGGAAGAACTGAGGCAGCAGTCTGAAACAGGAAATGCCACGTTTGTGTACGATGTGGCTGGCGCTTTGATCTGCGCCCCAGACGCGGCCAAGGAGAGAATCGGCCACAGCCAGATGATGGATGCAAATGGCAACATGCCCCCTCCAGTGCAACGGCCGTCTACTCTGCGAGACCTGATCAAGTCAGAGGCCGAGGAGTACAGGAAGATTCAAAAGAAGGATCCGTTGCTGGCTGAGATGGTGGTGCGCCTCTACCGCCGAGTTGAAGCGCAGATGGTGATGCCAGAGGCGCAGATGTTGCAGCCAGCAGACATCTCGCTCAACCTGAACGGCGAGGCAGCAGCTCTTGGCGACTCCCTGGCAGCTGCAGGCATGCAGGGAGATAGCATGTCGGCGGACAACATGGCATTGGATATGAGCATGAACGTGGGTTCCGACTTGGGTCTTGGTGGATCCATAACCGGTGGGTTGGACACGTCAGGCGATGCCGACCTGTTTGGTGGCCTCGATAACATGGACAACTTCGAGTGGAACACGATGGATCTGTCTTGATAGGTTACAGGTTGGGAAATGGCGTCTGGTTTTGGGTGGTGTTGCCAAAAAAAAAAAGCATTTTTATCTCGGGCGCATTGGAAGCATTGATGGCGGAGCATAGTTGATGAAGCTGTCGTTGTTTTGCTTTGCCGGGTTTGTTCAATACGATGGCGAAACGAGCGAGCTTGGACATTGCTTGTTCTTCTCATGATGGGGTTGAAAACAGGGAAATTCATCAGTCTAGATAGGCAATAGAAAATGGAAATGAAAAATAAAAATAAAAATAACAAGACTGTTGTATAATGACGCGGCCCCTCGCTCAGAAATATCGTTTACATTGTGACCACTCCCATAACCACTTGCTTCATAATATTCAACAGCAACTAGCCCACGGGTTTTGCCCAGGTATCTCTAGCTAGCTGCTCGTTCCAACCCGTTTAGTTGGCAGCAACCCACTCACCAATGGTAAATTGCGAGTTGCACATGTTGGTCAGCTCCCAGTCTTCGCCTCCCATGACGGCCTTCATGTTGACGTCGTCGCGGCCGCCGCAGAGGCCGGCGATGAACATGGTGGCCATGAAGTGATCGTCAGTGGCGTGGGCGTCGCGGTACTGCGGGTGCTTCATGAGGCTCGTGGCCTTGCGGCGGAGCAGAGGACCTCCACAGGGCTTGCGGCCACGGATGACCTTGCCATAGTCGGCGCTGTCCTTGGGGACGTCGTCCTCGTAGCCATTACAGAAGAGGTCGATGACCTCCTGACGGAAGTCGAGAGCCCAGTCGCCCGGGGGGTAGGGCTGAGCGAGGCTGTCGCGGTAGCGCAGCATCGGGGTGTAGACGTTGCGGTAGAGGTTATGGACAGAGCCGCCGGAACCGATGAAGAGCGTCTTGTGGCGGGCAGCGCGGAGCGGGCGGAGGGCGGCGCCGACAGCAAGGTGGAAGTGCGGGTCGAAGGTGTGGTTCATGCTGATGAGTGTCGTGGGCGGGCAGCCGTTGGGGAACATGCGGATCAGGATCAGGTACGTATCATGGATCCAGTCGAAGTCAGGTGCCAGCTCTGAGTTGATACCCGCCGCCGCAAAGTGCGACTGGATCGTTGGAATGTAGTCGAGGTCCGTCTTAAGCTCGTAGCTGGAGTACTTTTCCGGGTGCACGTAGGCCACGGGCGACTTTTCAGGCTTGGCCTTGGCCGAGATGAGCACCGTGTTGGGAGTGGAAGTGGCCCAGTGTGCGCCCTATCGTTTCTTGTCAATTTCTGGCCAAAGATGTTTACGCGTGTATAGAAATGCTTTCTTACCATCATGATAACGTGCTCAATGCCGTTCGCGAGCGCCTCCTCGCCACACTTTTTCCAGTACTCGCCCGAGTTGTGCGCCTCACCCAGCATCATGGTGCTCCCATGGGAGTACAGGTGCACAGGATTCATAGGCTCTTGCTTGCTTCCGACCGCCATGTTGGCCGACTATCTCAACTAAGAGTGTGCTGAAAAGTGACCTTTCTGAAGTTCTCGTTAGCTCAGCCCTGCTGAATGATGCGACTGTGAGAAGGGGGATGGCTCCAGTACCAAGTATAAAAAGAAAAGGGACGAAAATCGAAACACCAAAGACTTGGATGTGATCAATGTCTCGCTCGGGTATCAAGTCTGCGTCAAAGCAAGAAAAGGAACTCTCAAAGGGGAAAGGGTAGTTGGGACGCAGTGGTGGGTAATATTCATATCACGAGCAAGCAGAGAAAAAGTATGGAATGGCTGGATTTAATGCGACGAAAAGGGAAACCATTTTGCCTCCCTCCACCTGTTCTGCCAGCAACCACCAACCAATGCCTGCTTGCCTGCCCTCTCTTCCCTCCTCCCCCTCCTTCCCCGCGATCCACTGCCTAATAGATTGTGGTTCGTTCCTTCTCCATTCCCTCCCCCGGGGCTCTGCTCTGTCTAAACAGGGGCTTGACCTCTCGGTACGCGAAAGGTGGGGCCGAACCCGGGCCTCCGTGCCGAGCACGCCCTCCACTTCCCGATCCCCGCAAAACGAAAATAACAACCTGGAGAACCTGAACAGAGAGCGAGATGGGGCTCTCGCTCTTTATCGCTGCGTGGGCTCAGAACGCGTTAGCTTCTAAGCTCTATCCGGCTAGCCACAGAGCTTCGTAAACGGAAATGACGTTGCATTCAAACCTACAATACGTAGAATTGCATCTTGGCCATGAGAAATTGCAACCTACGACCAACCTGGCTAGGCTCGGCATCTGAGTTGCGGCTTATTAAGGATTGAATCGTGGATTCTGTAGTTCTCTCTATCCTCTGTATCGGCCAAAAAAAAACATGGCATATGCAAAAAGATGAATTGAATTCAAGTCTACATCAAAGGCTAAATGGTTGAATTTTGATTAACATCATCTCCCATCAATGCATTCATGTAAAAAAAGAAACCAGTCAATTAACTAGCAATGATGACTATGTAGACAACAGTGGCTTAGAGTATCCATATTTGACAAAGGAAATGGTCTGGCAATGCAACTAGTTCGATATATTCACACACGGGTCAAACTGGTCTCGACCACGCACACACATTCGCTTCATCAACCTCAAGCTCTAACCCTCATGTACAGCTCTAAGCCTCGCTTACCCAAAAAGTAAGCACCGTAGCCCATCAACGGTAGCACGACTGTGGTGAGTGTAACAGAGAAACCAATTAGAGCGCTGCCCTCGAAGAAGCCAATGTGGTCGTTGGCCGGCTCGCCTGTGGGCTTCAATGGCTTTATTGCCAGAGCGCGGACCGATTGAGTTGACACACCAGCCTCGCTGCTCAGCAGCTTGGTCACCTTGGTGAGCGACTCAGGTTGGGTCTCAATGAATTGCGGGCGAGGCACAGAGAACATCTTGGTGTTGTAGCGGAAATGCAGATCGGGTTCTTGGGTGGTGGGCGCAGCAGGGCCAACGAGCAGGTGACTCGGGATCTGGTTGATGAGGGAGATGTGTGCAGGGATATGCTGCGAGAGGTACTTTGCGGCACCGACAGAAGCAAAGCAGTAGCTTGCAAGCAGGGGCTTCTCAAAGGTGGGGCTGTTGTAGATTGCGTCAAGAAGACTGTGGCAGGTGAGAATAGGAAGGAAACGGCCCTTGATTTTGAGCCTGGCAATGGTAGCATCGCGATCCTTGATGTCGACCAGCTTGAAGTCGTCGGAGCCGAAGCTAGCTGCAAGTCTCTTCTCCTCGGCTTCCCTAATGGCCTTTCTCGACTCGCCGCTCTGGTTGCTGTCTACTCGCTTGACTGAAGTCTCCTTGGCAAACGAGAGCGTCGCATACCGTGAGCAAGCCTCGAAGAAGTCCTTCTTGACATATTCGTTGACAAGGACCAGATCGGGGGCATAGGGCGACATGCCGCCGAAACTGAAGCGAGCCGATGTGATGGCCTTGGCAGCGGCGTCAATGTCAGCAGTGCGGTCGACGATGGCGACAGCGCGGCTTTGGTTGGATGAGAGGAGCTGGTTGGTGAGGCTGGTGGAGGTAGATTCGTTGGCCTGGTCGACCAGCAGAGCATTCTCGAGGACTGCGGCATCTGTGATCTTGCTTGTAATAGCAAAGACGTTGGTGTCGAGAGCCTTGGGTAGAATCTTGCGGAGGACAGCGTCTAGGTTGAGGAGGCTATCTTGCAGCTACAAAAGGCAAAGTTAGCAATTGAGCAGGAAATGGCTTGGTGGTTATTCGGCATACCTCAAGAGCAACGCAGCATGCTGCTGAGATGGCAGCAGCCAGAGGGCTGACGATGGAGAAGAAGCGGGTATGGCTGGAAGGTCTCACAACGACCAAGCCAAAACCCAGACGCCTGTGGGCAAAGTCCTTGCCGTGTGTCACAGAGTATTCATCCTCGATGAGCTTCTTGAAGTCGACGCCGTCGTAAAAGTGTCGAACGGCTTCGAGGGCAAGGTAGAACTCGGCGTCGACTTCGGCAGCGGAGGCGCCCGTGTCCTTGGTCATAGCTGCGATGATGTCTGTCGCATTGGAGCGCAGCGCAAGGTGCAACGCCTGCAGCTGGTTCTGGCGGAATCGCGGGGTTTCCGCGCGACCGTCGATGACGGCATCTTGGAGACGCTCGATGGCGGAAGCCATTGTGATGGATGACAAAAAATTGGGAGGATAATGTGTATGTGAGAGAGAGAGGTAAAGATAGAGGGGGGGTAAGGATGTTTTGTGCGAGTTCGTAGTGGAAGACAGCGCGGAACAGTAGAGCAGTAAGACAGAGCCAACTCTTCCTTCCCTTTGTTTTTTCTGGTGATGTCTTGACAAAATAACACAAGCCGACAATTAATCCCCAAATATTCTTCCTTTGCACTCACACAAGGTCAAATTTGGAGTCTGGCCACAATTTTCCCCAGCTCCCCTCTTTCCCCGGATGTGACTGGGGTGACCCAATCCCCAGTCCCGGCTTGTATGGGGGGGCGCATCGGGTCGGAAAGTGGGGGATGAGTGACGGACACCAAAAAGGCATTAATTATTGCCCCCCCAAATGGCGGTTGCGTGTCTGTGCCCAACCAGCCTTCTCGGGATATTCGGGACAAGAAGGCGCGTGAAGGAAAGAATCAGTCGACCCGTCCTAATCTGCGGCTTGTGACTCGTATGCTCGTACGGATATCCCTTCCCCTATCCTTGGCCTACATTTCCCAGTTTCGGACAAGACATCGGGATTTGCCTTCGATATCATACCATCACTTGAAGGCTGAAGAAGGAGATCAAGGCTAAACTCGCTTGTCCTTTTTGCCGTGGTTTGCCTTTTCTCTTCTTTTCTACCCTCCTCACCACAACTCTTTAAACTATTGCTGCCACCGCGACAACTACCTGGCCAACCACAAAAAGAAGACATCAATATCCATACAATCACCAACCACGATGTCGTCCTCCACTACTGAAGTCATCACCAAGGAGGATGTGCTGAGAGACTACGACATCCAGCTCACCCCCGCACCTAGCACCCAGCGCCCCAACACAGAAAACAACACAGAAAGCTCGGGAATCCAGACCGTCTACAACGACGGCCGAGACACTCGCGACGCTCCTCTGCCTCCTCATGAGAACCCTGCCGACTGGCCAGACTACTACCGCCAGGTGCCCCCTTACCGACCCGTCAATTCTGGCCTTGACCAGTCTCTACGTCCCGGTGGCTCTCACCCTATTGAACAAATTTTCATCTTCCACATGTTTGAAGGTGTCACATTTCAGGTGGTGAGTAATTGCTTTTAGTCTTCGCTTTAATCACCAAGTTGCTTCAAGAGAACTAACAGAAACTGCACAATAGATTGGAAACAGAATCTGGAACAACACCATTGGCAGATTCAACAAGTCTGCTTTCCGATTCAAGATTGGAGGCGAGATTTGAATAGTGTAGATAATGGATGGACACGATGGCCCGTGTGTCGGTTCGGGTGCTGATGAGCCTATGTCGGTGTGTAGAAGATGCAAGATTGGAGAGCGGACATCGTCGTCACGTTTCCTTTGTTCTGGCCAATTATTACTTTTATTTTCACACTTTGTAAAATGAAACAGAAAACCAACATCAGCTTGTTCTTACATACCATTGCTTGGGGTGCCTTTTTCTCTCTCTTTTTTTCTTCTTGGCAAGTTGTGCCATTTCTTTGGTGGACATCAAGGCTCCAGGTGGTTCCGTGCCCCTGTCATCGATTTCAAATCCCCAGATGCTGCAGGATGCACACATCATGGGCGTCAAATCTGTTGCGGAATGAAAAACGCGACAATGTGATTGGGCCGTGAGGCTGGCTCCCTGTCCGCTTCCAGGTGAATCCCCGCGGGTGGGCTGCGGCCCCAGCCTGTGCAGCATGCGCCAGGTTCGCCCTGGAGCGCATCGGCCATCTTAACTCCGCGCCGTGTCGCGTAGCTCTCCCCGCCCCCACCGTTCCGGTCATCGATCTGAGGGCCTCCCGGGTTGCGCAAGTCGGCATGCTGCAGAGACGGGCAACATTGAGCAGCAATTGCGTGCGAAGGGGATTTGGAAATTTCCTCTTTTTTCAAGCGCATATGTTCCCGGCTTTTCCCCCTGCTCCTCTTCTCTTTTCTTTCCCTTCTTTCATCAGTTCATGATCGCTGCGTTTGCTCGGCGATTCTCTTCCAGCAGACCCAGACCCGGACCCGCCCCACTTACAAGACTGCCCATCATGACAACCGAAGTTGTGACGCCCACCATCCGGGACATCCAGGAGACGTTCGTTGACGACGAGAACAACCTCGTCTTCCACAAGAACGTCTCCATCCCGCTCAAGGCCTCCAAGCTGCCCGTCCGCGCAAACGTCTACCTCCCCAAGTCGGCAGACCCCAACGCCCGCTGGCCCGTCCTCGTCACCTACGGGCCCTATGGCAAGGACATCCCCTACGAGACCTTTTTCAATGGCTCCTTCAACCAGGTCAACCCCGAGCACCGCTCCAAGTACTCGTGCTGGGAGACTCCCGACCCCGTCTTCTGGGCCCGCGAGGGCTACGCCATTGTGCGCACCGATGAGCGCGGCCTGGGTCAGAGCCCGGGTCTGCTCGACACCATGAGCCGCGGCACCAGCGAGTGCTTCTTCGATGTCATCGAGTGGGCCGCAGAGCAGTCTTGGTCCACGGGCAAGGTCGGCCTCCTGGGCATCTCCTACTACGCCGGCTCGCAGTGGCGCGTCGCCGCCCGGCGCCCCAAGGGCCTGGCTGCCATCATTCCCTGGGAGGGCATGTCCGACTACTACCGCGATCGCTGCCGCCACGGCGGCATCCTCTCCAACAAGTTCATTGGCTTCTGGTGGAACCGCCAGGTCCTCGTCAACCAGTACGGCCTCGCCGGCCGCTCCAAGCTCACCTTCCCCCCCGACGGCCCTGGCGCCCGCGGCCAGCAGGATACCATCGAGGGCGACCTGCCCGCCGAGGTACTGGTCCAGAACCGCCGGGACCAGACCGAGGACAACGTCAGCAACAGGTTCCGCGACGACGACTACTACGCGAGCAAGGAGTACAACCTCGAGGACATTGAGGTTCCTCTTCTCAGCGTTGCCAACTGGGGCGGCATCCTGCTGCACCTGCGAGGCAACGTCGAGGGATACACCCACGCCGGCTCCAAGTTCAAGTACATCCGCTTCATCACCGGCCGTCACGATCTGCCCTTTTACTACAAGGAGGAGGTTGAGGTCCAGAAGAGCTTCCTGAACGCCTTCCTCAAGGGCGAGGACACGTACGGCTGGAGCACCCCCGGCAAGGTTCCTCCCGTCACCCTGACGCTGAGGAAGGGCAACGTCGGCTTCAACGACGCCGAGAAGGAGAAGGCCTACGAGAAGCGCGACGAGGAGGCCTGGCCCATCCCCCGAACCCAGTACACCAAGTGGTACCTGACCCCGGACCAGAGCTTCACCCCCAGCAAGCCCGCCGCCGACTCCAAGACGGTTTCGTACCCGGCTCTGGGCAACCTCGATGACCCCAAGCTGGTCCAGTTCACCACGCCTCCCTTTGAGGAAGAGACTGAGATTACCGGACACGTCACTGCGCGCCTCAACATCTCAGTCACGCCCGAGAACTCTGGCGAGACCGACATTGATCTGTTCGTCACCCTGCGGTACATTTCTCCCACCGGCGAGGAGGTCCACTACACCGGAACCGCTGGCGATCCCATCCCCCTCGCCAAGGGCTGGCTGCGTGTGAGCAACCGCAAGGTCTACGAGGACCACCCCAGACACCGCCCCTACGTCCCCCACCGAGAGTACCTGTCCACCGACGTGCTGCCCGTCAAGGCCGGCGAGGTGTACCCCGTCGACATCGAGGTGTGGCCCACCAACGTTGTGGCCGAGAAGGGCAGCAAGATCATCTTTGAGGTGGCCAGCGGAGACACCCAGGGAAGCGGTGTCTTCCAGCACTGCAGCGACGCTGATAGGTAAGCTTCCTTCCCCCCTTTCGAACCAAGCTCCCAGAGACATGTCCGCTAACACAAGAATAGAATCCCCGCCAAGTTTGCCGGCACCAACACGATCCACTTTGGCGAGGGCCAGGAGAACTACGTTACGCTGCCTATCATCCCCCCCAAATAAATTAAACTATGCACGGGTGGTCTCGTATCTAGATAGAATTTTAAAAGAATAGTACCCACGGTCTAGAATTAGCATTGTAAATCAATTTGACCTTTTTTGGTCTTTTTTTTTTAAAAAGAAATCTTCACTTTTAAACTTGCCAAGTTGCTTGTAAACGTGACTGTCGTTCAACCTTGCCCCAATCCCTCGGCGCAATAATACCGATATCGATATCAATGCTGACGACCACCCTTCCTCCGAGCAAAACTCCCACACATACAGCTCTGTAATTTAGGATAGATATCAGCAGGATTTCTCTCGTTACAGTGCAAATGTGCCTGAATTATTCAGTCTTCGGGGCCCCGTCTCGGCCTCGGTTCCTCCCACGGCCCATCCACCATCCGCTCGGAGCCGGATTCTGGGGCAGTGAATCCGGTGGGGGTGGGGGCGGGCGCCGCCAGCCAGCCAAGGTACCATGCTGAGCCCGTTATGAGAGAGACATTGGTCTTGCTACGAAGAATCAAATCGTGGCACTATCTTCTCACTGTTCAAAGTAAGTGGCAAACGGATACTTGGGCAAAAAAGAGAAAGAAAAAAAATACATTGCCACAATGTCTTACGCAGATCACTTTTCGATAAAGAACATCCCCTATGGGATCGTCAGCACCAAGTCCCGTTCACCTGCGGCTGCCACTCGGCTCGGCGATCTGGTCTTCTTCCTCTCCGATTTGGAGCTGGACGTACCAGCCAGCGTGAGGGATACATTTTCTCAGGTAAATAAGCACTGAGTTTCCCATATTCATTTGCCTCGGACCGAAAAAGCTAACGATCCAGTCCACGCTAAATGCGCTCTCAGCCACGGACAAGAAGGACCTCCTGAAGCTACGCAATGCCCTCCAGAGCTTTCTCGGCGATGAAAGGAATGTGGCAAAGTACGGTGTTCCCATCGGCGATGTCGCGGCTCATCTGCCCATCGAGGTCAAGGGGTTTACCGATTTTTCCTGCTCCACGGAGCACCTCTTGAATGCTGGAGAGGCCGTCCAGGGCTCCCGAGTCTTCCCTCCCGCCTCGCTGCATCTTCCCATCGGCTACACTGGCCGCTCATCGTCCATTGTGGTGTCCGGAACACCCATTACCAGGCCGTACGGGCAATACAAGAATGGGCAGGAGGTCGTCTTTGGGCCGACCAGAGCCCTGGACTACGAGCTGGAGATGGGCGCAATCATCGGAAAGCCGTCCAAGTTTGGCGACAGAGTGTCCATCAAGGACGCGGATGAGCACATATTTGGGATCGTCATGGTAAACGACTGGAGCTGTAGGTTTGATTTCATCTCAGAAAACCCATGAGCTACGGCTAACGCGTCCAAACAGCACGAGACATCCAAGGTTTCGAGATGCAGCCGCTTGGCCCTATCAACGGCAAAAGCTTTGGAACATCGATTTCGCCGTGGGTGGTGACGCTCGAGGCCCTGGAGCCATTTGCGGCCGAACCCCCGGTCAAGAAGTTTGCCGCCAGCCCGTACCTCGCGGACGACAAGGCCAAGCCGAGCTACAGCGTCACCCTCGAAGCCGAGGTCCTGTCCGATGGCTCGGCCACCAGGACGTGCAAGGCCCAGCTGGCGTGGATGTACTGGACCTTCCGCCACCTGGTGGCGCAGCAGACCATCAACGGGTGCAACATCAACTCGGGCGACCTGCTGGCGACGGGCACCGTGTCCGGCGTGGGCGACGACGAGCACGGGTGTCTGCTCGAGATGACCAAGGGCGGCAAGGTCGGCTGGGAGCTGTCAAACGGGAACAGGAGAACATATCTCGAGGACGGCGACGGGGTGCGCTTCACCGCGTATGCTGGGGATGGCGTTGGGTTCGGAGAGTGCACTGGGTTTGTCTTGCCTGCGAAGCCATTTTAAGAGTCACACAAACACACCAGGTAGATGTAATTGAGTTGATGCAGAAATATTTATTGCTACCACACGCCATGTTGTCTTCACACGGAAACTCCTCACCCTTACCACTAAATGTGCTGAAGTATCAATTCCACCTCGGCGTCAGCTGCTTCCAATATGTGCTCTGGGGGATACTGAGGTTTCCAACCAACCAAGGACCCATTCTTGGAGGTGAAGGTGCACCTTTTCCCATCGCGTCAGCAGGTACAAAGCCAGCGTCAGGAGAAAATAAACTCACTTGCCGCCCAACTGGACTCGGACCAGATCCTTGGGCACGCCAAGCCCTTCGCCCATTTTTTCAGCGGCAGCATCGTCGGCGAGAGAAACCGTCGCGTCTTCAACCACACCCCGCTTCTTGAGTGCCTTTGCCATGGCCTCGTAAATATCATCCCAGGCAACGCTGCCAGAGGATGCAAGATAGTGTCCGTTTCTCCCAAAGGGGATCTCTTTGCCCTCGAGTATGCTTCGCAGGATTGCCAAGAACAGCGAAGCATTGTCATCGTTGTGACAGACTGGCCACGTCTATGGGCGAGAAGAAAGAAAAAAGAATAGACAGTCAGCAACTCGCCTACCAGATTGATATCTAACTTTTCAGACTCACTGGGTGACCCGTGTCGACTCTAAACACTCGCTTGGCTGCCTTTGCTGCCTTGACAATGCACGCGGTCTGGATGGAAATCTGGTTTCCAAAGCCCTTGTTCTCTCCATCTTTTGATTTTCACTTCAGCCTAAGACTTTAGGCAAGCAATTCATCGTCACTTACACACGATGCAAGGAGCAAAAATGTATGCCCGAACTCCAAGCTCCTCTGATAAATCTATGACGAATTTGTTGGTGTCCTTGGCCTGGTCATGAATTTAGCATCAGTCTCTGATAAGTTTCATATTCAACGCAGAGGTTTTCTCACAGTTTGGAGCAAAGGGATGGATGCTTGCGAGCTCGCTTGAATATCATACAGGGCTGGGTCATTGTCAAGCAGAGGCTTGTCCGTCGGCGAGCCAGCCATGTCCGAAAAAATCTTTGCTCCGCTGGTCTTTTTTTTTTTTTTCATCAATTGTTAGTCCAGCCATGCCATGACAAGGAAATCAAGCGACCAACGTGAACGAAGTGTACGTCGATGCCAGTCTCATTTTTAACCTTGGCCAAGGCTCTGATGAAGTTGGGCTGGCCTCTGGCACTGAGCGCATCAATGAGCCAGTACACAATTGAGATGTTGTGCTTGGCAATGTTTTCCTCCACGGCGGCCGCGTCCCACGGATCGAAAGTCAGCGGTTCGGCTCCGAGCTTCTTGGCGCCCTTGGCTTGGACATCGCTCCGAACGAGCGCGTAGATTGCTCCATGCAAGGGAAGTTTCGTGCCCGCAACCTGGGTCAGCAGCTGCCCACCCAAATAACCTGAGACGCCGGTGATGAGGATGTTGTGTGGCATTGTATCTAGGTTGGTTCTAGTTTACGGTTTGCCGCTATCCAGATTGGAGCTCATGTTCGTCTATTATTTATAGGGGTCATATAATAACGTTGATCTTCCTCTAGCTTACAAATTTTCCCCTCATATCATGGAATATTAATAATGTTATCAAGTCTATCAGCACTATGATTCATGACCCACATTCATATTCCTCCACATTTCTAGTTAACCTGAATAGAAAGATACGCACTTTTAGTTGATCCGAGCATAAACACACCTACTTTAATGACCAATACATTTTTATGGATAGAATTCTAGCTCAAAAAGCCCATGGTTTGCTTTACAGTACTTTGGTGTGTTTAGGGTATAAAATTTGGACTCGTAATATGATTATCGCCGACTTCACTGATATAATAGGTCTGAGCAGGCATTGATCACTTATTTGAGAAGCCCAAGCAAGGGTTGGGAGTGAAGTTTTAAGATATGAAAATTTGTTTCTTTGATGCAAACATTGATTGCTGATGATCACAATTAGTTGCTATGATTCTACCATCAAAGATGACAATTGAACCCACGAGTGGCCGAAGGGTCATAAATAAATAATACATATTGCGTGATCGAAAAATAAAAATTAAAAAACGGTCATGTAAAGACCAACGGTCTGACGTTGTTTCCAGCCTTCTTCCAGAGCTGTAGAGGCCAGATAAGTATGTTCACATGTGAAAATCTTTCTAATGTCATTATCTCTGTCGCATCCGCGTATTTAAATTATGGTCGGGTACGAGTACCCCCAAGATACATTCATTCCATTCGCTACCCATCAATTTGTCGTTATATGTTCATGTGAATGCATCCTGGCATTATTCAAGCTGCATGCCATACAGTCAAGCTAGCTGTCCCGAGTAGCCCGCCTTGGATGAGCTCTCATAGCTCCATCTTCAAATCGCGCCATTGGCACCTGGTCCAGGCTCCACCTGCCGATTCACTTCTCGCGTGCGCTCCAGGGGTATTCTCCGGGTGGCGCCCCACCCAAACTCCCTAGAGCAAGAGGGCGCATGTCCACTGAAGAGGCCCCCACAGCAGCAGCAAGTCCGGCCTAGAACCGCTGGAACCTTCTCTACAGTGCTGCCAGCTCTCCTCACGACAAGGGACAAGGGGCACACGCCCCCTGGTTCGTCGGTCGCGACTGAGGCCAGATTGTCACACGCACGAGCTTTTCCCCATTTCCCCAATCCCATCATTGTCAATTCCAAGAGCAGCCCATCCCATCTACTGTTCTCTTCCTTCTCTTCTCCTCCCCATCCCCTTCGTCTTCTGGCTTTTCGTCCCGTCATCTTCTCCAAGGTCTCCCCGTCGCCATGTTCTTCAAGGCTTCTCTCCTCGCCTTCCTGGCCGCTCAGGTCTTCGGCGCCGTCGCCCAGGTATGTCCTTAACCAGATGCCATTAGCCAATTCATCTCCCCAGGCCAATTGTCGCATGATGCTAACTCGCCCATCAACAGGACGACGTCCCCGGCACCTCCCCCGTCACTCCCCCCGACCTGCTCGCCGATGTCACTGCTACTTTCCCCGAGGCCGACATCTTTGGCGTCAAGCTCGTCAATGGTCGACCTACCAAAGCTCTGCTTGAGATCACCAACCACGACACCAAGCCCATTGAGCTCGCCTTCGTCCACGGTGTCCTCCTCACCACCAAGGATGTCCCCGAGGACACTCCCGACTACCTGAAGATCGTTCGCAACCTCACTGCTGTCCAGTACAACCTTGAGATTGAGGGCGGCGAGAAGAAGGAGCTTCCCTTCACCTTCGCCCAGGACATGAACCCCCAAGACGTCCTCGTCCAGCTTGTCGCCATTGTCAAGGACCCTAAGGGCGGCGTCCACCAGGTCCAGGCCTCCAACTCCACTGCCTCCATTGTTGAGGCTCCCACCAGCTTCCTCGATCCCCAGATGTATGTCCAGCGTCGGCTTGCAAGTGTCCTTTTGCGCCCAGGCTAACATTGACTCTTAGTATCTTCCTCTACCTGTTCCTCACTGCTGCTTTCAGCGGCACCGTCTACTTCGTCTACAAGACCTGGGTCGAGGCCCTCTTCCCCCAGGCCAAGCGCGCTCCCAAGGCCAAGAAGGCCAAGAAGACTGTCGAGCCCGAGCCTCTCTCTGGCTCTGAGTCTGCTGACGCCGCTACCTCTGGCAAGGGTTATGATGAGAGCTGGATCCCCGACCACCACATCAACCGCCCCAACCCCCGACGTGGCGCCAAGGGCAAGAAGTCTGAGTAAGAAACGACCCAGACGCCGACACCTCGAAGTTGCGACACGAATCGCTCAAATGCCTCGCATTCTTCCGCACCCCAGCCTGGCACACCTGGGGACCGAGCCTGGGAAGGCGAGAAACAAAGGGCTGTGTATTTTTGGTACCTCTCCCTGTGTCTTGGCCTCTTTTTCTGGGTAGACTGAAGAAGGGAAATAAAAACATGATGGACTGGGGGTAAGGAATGGAGTTTTGCGCCATGGATGGAATGCGTGTTGGAAATTAAACACGAAGCTGTTGTACATTATTATTGCATGCGCCAAAATTCAATTACCTATGATGACATCGAATTTCACGGTCAATTTGCGTGTCCCCAACTGTTCAAGTGGCATTCATTCGCCTAATGGGAAATACCTTGGAATGGGAGGCAAAGATTTAACTCTTGTTGGTATAACTCATCACTCATCTAACTCGACTTCTCTAATAGCCCAGGTCTCGCTGTACAGTGAATATATCAATATTCCTTCATACAAATACAAGTTTGAGCCTCGTGTGTACGTTTCATCATTTACTTCGTCGCTTCCTCTCCCCTCCTTTGCTCTGCAGCTTCTGCAGCAAGATAGCCAATCACAGCCTGCTCTTGTAGGCGTGTGTCGCGTTCTGGCGCATTCTCCCTCCGTGCGACATGCCCAAAGAGACATTCCCAGAGATCTCCCCTATCCACCATTTCTCCAGCTGATTTGTCCTTGCTCATCAAACGCGATAAAGCTGCATATTCCAGTTCAAGAGTGTTGGCCGCTTCGATGCTTGCATCGAGTAACTCCGGTGTTGGCTCTTTGGATTTACCCTTCGCGTTCCGGCCCATATGTTCCATTCGACGCTGGACAGAGAGATGGTAAATCGACTCTTCAACGGTTCCGGAAACAAGGTACAGCCACACTGTGGTTTCATGTTGCTGTCCGATTCGGTCAACTCGAGCGATAGCCTGCAGCTCTAGCGCAGTGTTGAGTAGCGGCTCGCAAAGAAATACGTGACTTGCGTTGACAAGATTTAAGCCACTCGAGTGCGCTCTGGCATGAAGAAGGAAGCATTCAACCGAAGCATCCTCTTTAAACTTGGTGATTCCAGAGGGGTCATCGATTGAGGTGTAACCAATTCGAAACCTTGAAAATGCGTTGCGAAGAATGTTCAGGAATCCTTTGTATCTGCTGGACATTAGTACGCTGCTACCAAGTGCACAAACAAGGTTACAAACTGCGAAAATACAATTGACTTTGCCCCAGGATCCGACTCTCGCAGCCAGATGAGATGTTTTACTAGTGTGTCAACTTTGGTCGTGAATGAAGGTCCATCAAGCTGAATATTTTGGATTTCTGTAAGTTTGTCGGTGTTGAATTCTGAATATATCATGGTCTTCTTGGGCAGAGAATTGCGCTTCTGTGGAGAGTCGCCTGCAGCGTCATTTTGGCCATCGGCAGGAGTATCGCTGTGGACCCTCAGCTGCTGAGGGTTGATAGTAATATCGTGCAGATTATGCGCCTTCAGCTTCTTCTTGCATACAGGGCAGTTGTGGTGTGCTTTGAACCAGAGCATGATGCATTCTTTACAAAACTGGTGGCCACAAACCGTCAAGACGCCAGTTGTGAATGGAGTCTGGCAGATGACACACATTCTCGGTTCATTCGACTTGGATCCAGCCTCCTTGAGGTTAACGACTGAAGTTAAAGTTAGTAAATAATCAGTTTGCACATTACGAGTGGCTTACGGTATCTGTGCTTGGCCTGTGTCGTTGACAGTTTCTTGCGCAAATTATCTTCAGTCTCCTGGAGCTTTTCGATAACAGCTTCAGTGCGAGGTCCTTCGTACGGCAGTACGCTATCCGATACAGCTTGGAGCTGGCGATAATACTCGAGGCGGTTGTTCATGGTCGTCTTGAACGTTTCAACTTCAGCTTCTAAGCCTGTAGTTGCTTTGTTTTGTTGAGCAAGAAGCTTTTGAGTTGCCTTCATTTGCCTATCTGCAATCTCACTCTCAACGGCGGCTCGGTCGGTTTCATCTCTCGCGAGTCTCGAAATTAGGCCTCGCAATGTGCTGATGGCAGCGCGCATTGATGTAGAACGAGGCTTCACTTCAGCTCGAACTTTCATCAGTTGGATCAGTTTCTCCGGTGCTGGACCATCACCTTCTCTTGCCATCTTTAGAGAGGTTTCTGTCTCGTGCTTGACCAGTTCATTTGTTTGTCCAGTCATAGCATCTTGCCGGTCTGCAATAACGGCACGCAGAACCTGAACATATACCATCAGCTCGTCTTGAACCTTCGCAGATTCTCCGAGCTCCTCGCCTGTAGTCTCGATATCATCTTCCTCGTCGACAAGAGGCTTCAAAAGGAGCTGGATGATGTGTTCTCTCAGCTCGTCAACCAAGTTAGCTTGATCATTCAGTTCCCCGTACAAAGCCTCTAATTCATCCACAACACGGCCACTTTCAATTCCCCTCTCAGATCCAATCACGAGCTCGGCCAATTCAACAAATGATTGATCGGTTGCTTTCTGTGCAATCTTCTTCATCAAACGCATTGCTCTGCTGTGAGTTTCGCGCAGGATTTCTCTTCGAAGAACCTTCGCTTCATCATATCCATCGTCCTCGAGCTTCTTGAGGCGCTTGAACTCTTCAGAATCTGGCTCCGTCATCTCAATGTTGTCTCGAATTTGAAAATAAGCATTGGCGCAAAAGAAGACAGCTTTGTGGTGCATTTCGAGTGCTCCACGAAGCCGACGGCGAGTTTCGCCCATGCGACCTTTGTTCTCATCCTCGCCAGGTTCGTCTTCAGAGTCATCTGAATCATCAAGATCTTTTGACTTTTGTCGAGGCATTTCACTTACTCCCAACTGTTGAGCAAGATCTTTGAGTTCTTTGCGAGCATCGCAAACGAGATTCGCCACCACAGTTCGAACACTTGACCATATTTCCAAGGCCTCCTTCACTCGGGGACCGTTTTCATAAAGTTGCCCGCGGGTTAGCTTGCTTGAGAGATATGCTCTCTCATCTGTACGAATGGTGTTCTCGCTTTGCTCAAGCATAGCATCGAGAACTTCGTCAACCGTCCGCATTGGCCGTGATTTACCATTTCCCAACGCACGCCGGTTGTACACAGCCACCTCGGGGTGCAAGGCAGTCTGTCGCAACCGATTCAGCCAGTTTCTCATTTCTTCCTCATAGTCTTCAGGGTCCCAATCATCGATTTTGGGTACGCCGTCGACGGAGAGCTCGCAAGCTTCCGTCATTTCTTTATATAATGATTGGTAGTGTTGTTCCTCAATGGCTGTGAATGGCATACTGATTACGAAGCGTTTCTGGGCTGGCAAGAGCAGTTCGTCTCGGACCAGCGATTTCGTGTGGCGAAGTGAAATGCTTCTGAAGAGTTGTCGAAATGCTGGCTTATGGTCTTTGATAAGAGCTTGCCAAATCTGTGGGGAGGAACAATATGGCTGATATTGGAGAAAGAGTAGCAAGCCAAAAAGATCCTTGATGTCATCTTTGACTGGCGTTCCGGTGATTCCCCAGGCATTTATGCGAGGGATAACCCTAGCAACAGTAGCAGCTTGACTGAAGCCATTCTCAATCATCTGTGCTTCATCAAGACAAACTCTCCACCATGAAATCTGGACAAGTGGGGATTTTTGACGAGGGTACACTCTCTCATGCCGCCGCGATCTCTCCGGCGGTGTCGTGGTGTAGTGCAGCTCCGCGGAGAGGATGCTGTAAGTTGTCACAACAACATCATAGCCAGCAAGTTCGTGAACCACCTTATCCTCGTCTTCTTCAGCGAGCTTCTTGCGCCCTCGGTAGAATTTGACACTCAGCCCTGGTGCATGGCGGGCAATCTCCGACATCCACTGCGCTCGGAGAGACTCGGGACTAACAATCAGTGTTGCGCCAGCAGGAATTAGCTTCTCTCGAATCTCAAATGCGGTCAGCTCAGGGGGGCTTGGTCTGGGGTGAAGGAGGATTAAGCCGAGAATCTCGAGAGTTTTTCCTAAACCCATCTCCTCGGCCAAGATACCACCTCGCACGGCCTGCTCAGCTTGTCGAAAAGGTGTGATGTCTGTAGAAACAGTTTGGAAGACGTCACTCAAATAGAAGTCTTCACCTGAGCAATCTTGCACTTTGCGAAAAAGGCTCACTTCGCAATTCACTTCTCTGGCCGTGTAAGTCTCGACCTTTTTTTGGGTAGTCCATTGAACACCCTCTCTCTGTAACAACCACTGCAAAGTTCGCTTTTGGTACGGAAACAATGTCGCTTCAAGCGATGTTACTTCAATAGAAGCAGCAATTTCGTCATTTTTGGGAGGTACGTATGCTGCTTCATAAAAGTCCATAGGAGACCATTTCCTGTCAGTAGGATTGATGAATTCTTGTAAGGGGAATACTGATTCAATCAACTTTTTGCTCAATTCACGTTCTGGATTAGATCTTTGGCGATGGAAAGGCGTTGGAGTCTCGTTCCAATGAAGCTCAAATAGGAACTTCACTTCTGCCATCCGGCCATGTCGTTCAATCATCACATCGGCCGTTTTCCAGAACATGCCTGGCATTGGCTGTTTGAGGCTTGCCGAAGTCGCCAAAATAATAGCTTCTGCTTTATCAGAGACGGCCTGGGGCTTCAATGAAATGGTTGCCCGAAAGGAACCCACAGGAGCACCAGGCCGGACCGAAACCGAAATGCGATTCTGGCGCACACCGATCGACAGGTATTGCTCAACACCGCGACGCAACACACTGAATCCCTCAGGTGCAGTATCGATGCACACGCGAGAAAAGGTGACTTCACCTTTTGCGATATGAATAGAAGGTAAAGAATCACCAGGAACCGTCTTGCGCCGCTTCATAGGTGGTTCTGTTGCAGAGGAAGCTTGTCCAACAGTCCCGGATCCATCGGTTGATGGCAAATTACAAAAAAAGTCGATAAACCCAGATGGAAACATGTCTGGGAATATATTCGTTAGTCCGTGGGACTGCGAGGATGAGGCGCGCGAACCAACCATCAAGACCTATATCATGCTCGACGGGTTTATGCCCACGGCGGGCAGTCGCTTTTGATCTAGCCATATTTGTTTTTGTTTTCTTTTCACCGCGATCTGGTTTTAGAAAGGGCTTCGATGTTTCAAAGCCCGGAAATTGCACAGGACATTTTTTTGCCCAAGGCAAACAATGAAAAGATGCAGGAGGGAAGTGGGAGTCTCGAGGAGGGCGGTCCTGGAGCCCGGATGTCAGCCTGGTATGCCCCACCATGGTGCGGGACCAATGGCACGGCCCGGATAACGTGCCACAACTGTTGGTGGAGAAGTCAAGCCACACCAGCAGCCTTGCTTACCTAATGTCGACCCATTGGCAAATTTCGAGATTCCACAATCTGAGGCTCGTGAACCACCAGAGCTCGACGATCAACCCCGGCGCGGAAGCCACATTCTTTCCAATTGATCCTCTCAACGATGCAAGTGAATTTCCCTGCATATTAATTCTACAACTCGGCCACTTTGGCCTCCAATCTAACCTCCTGCAGCCATCATGAAGGACCAACTCCGAACGTCACTGGGCCTGTTCCTCAGGACAGCCAGCGCCTTTTCCCGAGCTGGCCAGGTCCGATTCCTGCACAAGTCGAGACCTACACCCCCGATTCCCGCGCCTCGACCATTCGTGCCTGATGTGCCGACTTTCCTGACACTAATCGGCCGCAACCTAAGCAGGTATTCCAACAAATTCCCCTCGTGGGATGCCCTCTTCTCTCTCACCTCGGACGAAATGAGAGAGCTGGGCATTGAGCCTGCGCGCGACCGTAAATACCTTTTGACCTGGATGGACCGATATCGAAAAGGTGCCCTGGGCCCTGGCGGAGATTTCAAATTTGTCAAGGATGGCGAGGCAATCCTCAAGATTGCCAGCCCCCACGCCTCCTCCTTCAAAGTTCCCGTCAACGTTCCCCATCCCGAGGCAGAGGAGACAGAGAAGGTTTCAGAGGTGGTCCGCCCGCTTGGCTACCACGTATCTGGCCTGAAGACGATTGTTGGACCTTCGGCGCGACAGCTGCCTGGACAGGATGCGGTGGTCGTCAAGGTCAGAGAGGGCATGTGGGAGCACCGACGAGGCCGCAAGATTGACGGTGGTGAGCGCAGACAGGCTGAGATCCGATTTAAGAAGAGATCTGCCGAGCGCAGAGCCGAACGAGAAGCGGAGATGGCGCAACACATGTAAAAGTCCATTTAGAAGCGAAGGGAACGTCCCGTGTATATTAAAGCCTGTAGTTTTATCAGAACCTAGCCTGGGCTTGTGCACTCTATTTGGCCAGGTACGGTTCTATGGACGGAGATTTACATGATATTTATGTGTTTATGACACAAGACTTTCATTGTCGATTGGAAGTAGAGATGAAAACTATGTTTGATCGACTAATGACGGGCTAAGAAATCAATACCATGAGGAAGCCCCGGTGATTTCGTCCGTACTCGTAGCTCATAGCTCATAGCTTCAGTGGGCTTGGATGGGTGAACATTAGACTGAGTCACGCATCATGTTTCTAGGTAGCTGAGAGGTTGAGCGCAATACCACTCCAGGAGCCAATAGTAGATGGTATCAAATAAAAATTGCCAGTCTACAGTGTCTAATTTCCAACAAATAGCAGAGTATTTGATGAATTACAGGCTTGCAAAACTATGATGCTTGAATGTGACCAAATAAATTACATTCATGTGCACAGTGCCATAATAAATACAGAAATAGGACCTTGGTTACGGCGATTTCTAAATGGGTGGCTTGTACAATACGTGCTCCTTGGCAATTGATGAGCGGAAATAAAATACATCCCGGTTACCAAAAGAACAGCCCCTACAGCCGAATGCGAAAATTTACAGAAGCTTAATCCAACGTCCGAGACGATCCGATCTCCGCGGAGAGTTCCACTGGTGCCCTGTTTTTGCCAGTGATGACCAAGCTATTGGGGAGGGGGGCGTGGACGCGCGTTCATAGCATCTGGTGCAGGCAGCGGCTACAAGCGATCGAGCGGCATATCCCGTTGTGTTGAACCATGGGACTGGGAAATCTGGGGACGTAAAACGGTCATGCATTTGAAAGGTAAACGGTTCCAATATCGGGAGCCTAGGGCCGGTGAATGAGACCAAAAAAAACGGGTGCGAAGCTTGCGTGTAAATGGGGGGGAAATGGCTTGCCATCTCCATCCCTTGAATTCGATGATGCAAGTGATGGTCGTCAGCGCTGCGCAAACCACCAAGGCGCATCTGGCAAAGAACTATGTTTGATTAAATAGGAATCTCCCCCGTATTTTTATTTTCAAAGAAGGAAACAGGCTGGATCAGATCTTGGTTGATGAATATGACAAGGAGAAATAAAAAATAGAGTCACCAAAAATGGTAAGTTCCCAAATTCACGTTTAGCAGGGAAGAAAGTGCCAGGTATCAAAACAAAACAATTACAATACCCTACGCGTCCACATACACTGCCGGAAACTAATTATATTAGACAGCATTCGTAAAACATGCTGCCTAAGAATCCGATGAATACGAAGACCAATCGATATCAAGGTATAAGCAATCAGCCCAACGCAGGCGATGTTGTGAAACCCACATCCCATCAGTCAGCCTGGTCAGAAGGAGAGCATGCATCAATCAATTCCGCACAACATCCCACAGCCGGGATCCTGCCGCTCGGTTTTCAGCGGGCGACCAAAGGCGGACGCAGAGTGGCCCGCCTTACCGCCGTTGATGGTAGCATCGGCCGCGCGCAGATGGCATGCTGCGTTCCAAGCGCCACGAGCCATGGTTACAGGATGCCGAGGCTGAGAAAGACGCTGCTGGGTGGTGCACCCGACAAGGAAGCTCGGCCGTGCACCGAGCTAGTTGCACTGGAGGTAGCTGGGAGCTAGATGCTGGTACGGATAGGGAGAGAGAGAGATCTCTGTACCAAATGGTGGTCAGAGAGGAAGCGCAGAGCATGCCGTCCTTGATCAATGTGCGGTCCGAGTTTCGGGGGCAACTGCTTTTGCACGTCCAGCATGCACCTCTTATCGGCATTCACACCTTGTCGCCGCGAACGAGTCGTCGGTTCGCTTGGGGCTGGATTTGCCGTTTTGCCCACCCTCAGCGACGGACCTTCACCACGGTGCCCCATGTTATGCGTCTGTGGGTGTGGTAGCCAGACAAGTTGCGGAGACCCAACGCTGGGGCCTAGGCCCAATGGCCCATGGCAGACTGCAACTCTTCATCCCATCAGGGCCTTGCCTTTTTCCCTTTTCTTTCTAACTTGGACGCGTGCATCTTGATCTAGCGTCCCCCCAAGTTGCCCATCCTTGACAGAAGGAGCATGCTGTGCGAAGACCCCTGACCATGTATCCTGTACGAGCGGCCTTGCACACCCCTCCTTCCAGTAAGCACTCTTTCCAATCCTCCCTCCCTCTGCCTCTGTTTGGACCCCACCCCAAATAAGAATCTTAGTCGTGGTTGCGCTGCGGTGCACATTTGAGAGTACGAGAAGCTCTCACCACGCCAAAATTCCCGTCTTGGGGCCGGGCAATCTCCTTGGCGGTCAATCAATCGCTTGAACCGCCAGAGGTGCCGCTGTTTTCATCCAACGCCGAGTTTTGACATCTCCGAGGACGATAGTTGCAGGGAGGCCTTGACCAAGCAGAGTTGTCCGGCGCGGATATCATACCCGTGGTTGAACGTCGACTGACTCGGCCCTGCAACATCCCATAGCTTGGGTCATTCTCGCTGGTGCTGGTGTGACTCCTGCCCGTCTCGTCGACAATATCCGAAGCCTCGATGCGTACAGCTAGTGCCTGGGCCTATTCGCTCTAGATTCACCAAATGTGAGGTGTTTTTTTCGCTTCTTTCTTTTCATAGCCAACACACTAGCCGGTAATAGTCTTCCCCACAATCAACACATTCGCCGACCAGAGTCAAAAAGTTCTAAATGAACCGGCCGGTGATAAGGGCGGCGTGCAGGAGGAAATAAGCAACTGACACCTGTCTTGGCCAAATCTACACCCCCGCGTGGCCGTCTGTGTATGGGCGTTGCCCGCGCGGTTGGAGGGTTCATAAATAGAAACGACCATCTCAGCCGTACGTCTTGGACATGAAGGTGTGTTGCAAACAGGGCCATCATGGAGGGTGGCAGCCACCCAAGGGGCACCCCGATGAGGCTGCAGAGTTCATGGACGTATCGGCATGATCATAACGTTGTGGCATGACACATTCGCCCGCGTTATGATCGCTATGGACGTTGTGTTGAGTTGGTTACTTCTGACTCGACATGCCAACAAATTGATGCGAGCTCCTCCTCCCACATGTCGGTGAGGCACACAAGGGTGGAGTAGCCGTTTCAAAAGAGAAACAAGATGCGGCTGCCAGGAAAATGCCTTGCCAACCCGCGCTTCCGTCTTAAGATGGGTCTCTCGAGACCCTGTCCCGCTGATGTCAAGCGCCAGAAGCACGTTCCCCTCTCTCCACCGCGGTCCTCATTTCCCCTCATATCATCAAAAGAAGAGACAGGGCGCACTCCCCTCAGGGCAGTGAGCCCCATGGATATCGGCCAAGGACAAAGAGCATTGGGCCCATCCTGGGGCGTTCTGGGAATGCAGCCGGCCAACTTACATGCCTTAGCTCGTGAGTATTTTTAGCGACTCGAAGCCGACGGCGTCATGCACACCAAGAGGCTGCAGTGTTTGGTTCGGATAAACTGAGTTATTGCCAATCCTGGCCTCTCTGCTTGACGATCTTTGAATTAAAAAAAAGTCAGAAGGCATGTGGTTGGACAAGACAATAGAATCGCGCACGGTTGGCAGTTTTTTTTTCCAATTTTCTTTTCGCGTACAGCACTACGAATTGCCACAAATAGAACTGGATGATACACGCGGAATGACAGACAATAGCGGGGGGGGGGGGGGGGGGGGTGACATGCCGTCCGTCACATTTCTGAGGAACTATTATTGGCATCAGTTTGCCGTCTAGTTCCCACAGCTTTGATTTCGAGGCCAGTCGGATTAGCCGTCGATTATAGAGGGGGTGTGTGCGGTAGCTGAAGGCAGTTTGTGATCTCGATCACACGATCAGTCAATTTTTGAAGGCTGCCATCTCTGTGCACAAGTGAGATGCACAATCGACGCACAGCCCATGCCATGGTTCAAAACGACGATGACCACTAACAAGTAAAATTGATCGCCGGCCCAGCCTGGGAAACCCATTCGAGGTGTGCAGATCCCTGCACGAGGAAACGACACCAGCATTTGCTGGTGCCGGATCGGCTTGGGCCCAGGCGGACGGGATGAGTTGCCCAAAGTGCAGGGGGGTGGCAACCCCTCTGGAGAGACGTGATGTGGCACGCTCTTGGCGAGACCAACAGGGGAGTACAAACCGATGAGAACTGGGTGCGCGTTCGGCCGAATCGTGAGGCCTGTGGTGTTGCCATTTTCTTGTCTGTTGAATGCAGTCCAAAGAAGGATTGTCTTGTTAACCTTATTTTATGAAAATCCCTACGGGGCAATGGCCGGGCCCTGCTGGTGCCCTGGTCGGAAAGCCATCTCCCCTGTGTCATTTCCCGAGCAAAAGATGGGACCAGCCTTAGACCCATGCACGCGGAATGACAATGGTGGTGTCTCTCTCTTTTTCCGTGTATTGCTTCCCCAGAAAAAGCTTTACGTTGCTGTGAAGTTCCGCGGGGGAAGAGTACTGATATTTTTAGGAATGCGCGCATTTAACCTATAAGTCACATTGGGTAAAATATTTCGGCTCACGCACCTGGCTCGCTCTTCGTCCAGTATTCTTTGATGCAGTGGCTGATCCCTGCGTAGCATAGGGCTGATGATAGGCGAACGGAGTGGGTTCAGCTTAGCAATTGCGCCCCAAGCTCCTAAGATTTTGCCTTTTTCGGCACGGACTGTCAGAATTGAAGCAAGACGAGATGAAAAAAATATGACAATCATAAGACATGTTACATTTGATGGCATGCGGCGAATAATCCCTTGCTACGTAACATCGAAAATGAGAGGCATGTAGCTTGAGAACTAACAGTGCTTCACGCCAGGAAGCAATTGCAGCCACATGCAACTCGCTGTCTAACCAGCCACGCATGCACGCTCTCCCGATGTTTCTCGGGGCACCAACAGTTCAGCAGCTGCGGACGGTGTACCACAAGGTGAGTAAAGCAAAAGGCCCGCCGAAAGCAGACGCTAAAGGGACTAATTGGGACTGAGCCAGCTTCGCGGCCGCTTTGTTCCAGAAGCCTACCACTCGGGGCCGCAGACGGCGTCAAATCGGCCAAGAAGTTTTCTGCCTTGGCCCCGCAGGTCTTATCCTGCAAGCATGGCGCGGGTATGGGCCATCGTGCGTAGGTCGTGCAGTTGAGTTTTGGAAGGGAAAAAAAAAGAAGTAAGGCGCCGGCAAGGCTGTTGGTTTGGGAGCAAGCAACTAAGCCATCTTTAGCTCGCCGAGGGGTGGAGGTTGTTTGCAAAAAGCAATTGGACCAGCTCAAAGCACAGCGTCACAATGCGAATGCAGAACCGCAGCACTGTCATAGGCCATCCCAAGTCCCAGAATAGGCACCAGCAGCGGCAAGGTACTGGTGGCAGCAGCCTGGCCAGGTGTGACCTCACCGCACAGCAAGAAACAGTTTCAAGCCAACCGAGTGCCCGGATTCCCTCCAATGCCAGGAAAACCCACCCCTCAGCCCGGCAACAGCGATCCGGACCCCAGCGCCCAGGGGACCTCGACTGGAACCTCGTTCCGGGGAGGGCTCAAATCTCGTCCGAGGGATGGAGCATGGGACAAGGGACCGACAGTTTCGATGAGGGACCCAATTAGTCTCGAACCACTACCGTGACACCACTCTCTGCTAAGTGGCGCCCAGGATCAGTTTATGAGGGGGAGGCTGCTGCGAATAGAGGGCGACGGAGAAGGTGAGCATGTGAGCTCTCGGAAGAATAAAATTAAGAGAGGAGCAATTGACGCGGGGAGATGGATGCATGATTAAACACACGCCCCCAAGTTATTACTTCTTTTTTTTTTAGATACGAAAAGAACAGTATGCAACGTAGAGGCTGGACCAAGGGATAAGAAAAAAAAGAAACAACATCACTAAAGCGAATTGAAGCCAAAAGTGTTCTCTTCCGTGCGCCGCCCGCCCAAGTAGTGACTGGGGAAAATGCCGCCAGGCCAAACTGGTGCTGCTCTGGCGTGGTGTTTCCACGTCGTATATCTCGGTTTCGGGGCAATCCCACCCGTTACTGGTCAACCGCAGTGCGCTTTCGACGTCGGGTGGCTTAGCGCGAACCTGGCTCCTTGTTTCGCCTCCGTGTCAGTGGCTTCCCTTCCGTCGATCGGGGTAAGGAGAAAGAAAAAAAAAAAAGGTCCCATTCTCACGATGCCGACGCCACTACGCTCGGGAATCTCTGCGCTGGGCTTGGGGCTACGCGTGCAAACGATACATGGCTGCACACCTCCCGCGCCCTTCCCATCTCATGCTTCACACCTTTTTTTCTTTTTTCCTTCCCTTTTTTGCCTCTGCTACCCACAGGCCCTCACTTTAGGAGGAACTTCTTTTTCTTCTTTTTTCTTTTTTTTTTCTTACAAAGCAAGTCCATTGTTTTGGCCCCGGCAGTTTGTCTATGGCTCATAATGGTCGTCGTCGCCGACAACGTTAGCGTTGACGCACGCAAGGTCGAACCGTCGAATCAAGGCTGAACCCTTCCCACCTCTTCAGCCCTCCGACTTGAGAGTAAATCATGGCTGTGACGTTGACCCTTGACGCGGACACCTACGTATTTTTATTTTTTTTTGGTTCACGAGTGTCGTATTTGCTCGGACAAGGAACAGAATGACTCTTTTTTCCCTCGTTTCTTTCCTTTGTGACGATCCTAGGGGTGACAGATGACTTGACTGCTGGTTCACGTTACCTTTTGGTCCACGTCTCCAGCCCACACCTTAAGATTCGGGATAAGATGATGGTAACTCGCTTGGCCCCTTCAGCAGCTTGCCCCGCGATGTAACGGTGCCTCACGCTTTCTCACAATTAACAACCATGGTCGCATCCAGTCGTGAATCTTGACAGGTCCGCGCCCTCTTTAGCTTAAAACGCAGGTTGGAGGGGGAAGGCTTCCCGGAAACCGCCCACATCCCAGTTTCTAAGTAAAGCTTCTCAGGCAGGTAAAGGGGGAAAAAGTAAACTACAGCATGGCATTGCATGGCATTGCAAGCAAGGGCTTCTTGCTTTTGGGGCTAGGAGGATGGCTCACCCCCACTTTCTTCAACTCTGCTCAACATCTTACAGCCCGCACCCCCGTCCCGAAAAGCCATGAGCTAGCTCTCTCGCTCTTTCCCTCCAACCACAC